>PVJS01004992.1:42500-66285 GCA_004027185.1 Glis glis
TGGGATTTGGGTACTGGGGGTTGAATCCAGGGGTGTTCTACCTCTGAGCTATATCCACAGATATGTACTATATTTTTATGTTGAAACAAGGTCTCACTAAGTTGCTGAGGGTCTTGCTAACTTGTTTAGGCTGGCCTGTTTTTTTTTTTTTTCTGGAAAACAGTGAGTAGATTTCATTGAGATTTTAAGAGGCAGAGAAAACTACCATAGGTTCTGGGTACCTATCAGAAGGAATTTAAATCGGTATATAGAAGAGACATCTGTACTCCCCCCTGTGTTTCACCATGATTTACAGTAGCCAAGCTATGGAAACCACCCACCTGACCATCCACAGATGAACAGATAAAGAAAATGTGGTGCTTAGACAAGACACAACGGAATGTTACTCGGTCTTAAAAGAAGAAAACTAATTTTGACTACGTGGATGACCCCTGGAGGACATTGCGCTAAGTGAAACAAACCAGGCACAGAAGGACAGACATCACATGATCTCATTATACATGGAATCTAGAAATGCTGACACATGGAAATAGAGAGTATAACGGTGATTACCTAATAGAGGCTGGGAGAGGGGATGAGCGGGAAAAGGGGAAATGTTGATCAAAGGGTACAAAGTCACAGGTGGACCAGAGGAGTAAGATTCAGTGTTGGAAGTTATGACATGTCACCTCCAAAATTATTTTATTAGTTTACCATGGCCCAAGAGAGACAGACAAACCCAAGAGCAGAAGAAAAGTCTGTTTATCTTATATAAAGAGAAAGAGAAGTCACAGGGTGGAAAGAAAATGTTTGTACTTCGAAATCAGATAAATCTGTGTTTGAATCTAAGGCCTGAAATTATAAGCTGTGTGACATTGAAAACGGTACTTTTCAATTCTTTTATTTATTTATTTATTTATTTATTTATTTATTTACGGTACCAGGGATTGAACCCAGGGGCGTTCTACCTCCACACTACACCCCTGGCCCTATTTTTTATACTTTATTTTGAAACCGGGTCTCACGAAGTTGCGGAGGGCCTCACGAAGGAGAGAGAGAGAGAGAGACAAGGAGAGAAAGAGAGAGAAAGAGAGCTGAGGCTGGCTGCGAACCTGGATCCTCCAGTCTCCGCCTCCCAAAGTACTGGGATTACAAGCGTGCGCCACCACGCCCAGCTTTTCAATTCTTTTAAATGATCCTTAATATGCTCAGAATCTTATATATAAAGGCCACTCAAGGAACATTATTACATTATTGAAAAGAGGAATGGATGGATTAATCTATTTTTCTTTTTAGTACTGGGGATTGAATTCAGGGGCATTCTACCTCTGAGCTATATCCCCAGAGATTATTTTTTAATATTTTTTATGTTGAAACAAGGTCTCACTAAGTTGCCGAGGGCCTTGCTAAATTGTTGAGGCTGGCCTCAAACCTGTGACCCTCCTGCCTCACCTCCGAAATACTCCGTTCACATGTGTGTGCCACCACAGCTGGCCAATTCTATAACTCTTTAAAAATTATATTATCTAATTAATGTGAGAAGTAAAGAAGATAAATATGTAATTTGCTTAATACACATGTCAAATGGCCCTCAAAGAGACCTAACTATTGGAAAGATTTAGAGTTCATTTCACTTACATGAGGATTTAACTTTTACATTTAGTTATTTTTCTTTTATATTATTGTTTAATTATATGTAGATTTAACTTTTATATTATATTTTTCTTTTATGTTATTATTCATAATATCGTGTTGAATTAATATTTACATTAACTCGCATGCAATTCATATAGAGCTAGCTCTCCATATCTGAGTTAGGCATCCTCAGATTCAACAAAGTGAGGATCAAGAATATTCAACAAAATATATGTGTCTGCACTGAACATGTACGGACCTTTCTTGTCATTATTATCTAAACAATACAGTATAGCAACTATTTGCATAGCATTTGCATTTTATTAGGGGCTAGAATTAACCTAGAGATGATTTAAAGTATACAGGAGGTTATATGCAAATACTACACCATTTTATATAAAGGACTTGAACACTGGTGGATTTTGGTACCTAAGGTGGGACCTGAACCATTCCACTGTAGATACAGGGACTGATTACATAAGTATATTACATAAGAAGTATGGACTATTAGCATACATTTCTACATGAAACCTAAAACACAGACATTTTCAAGAACTTGTCAAAAGGTCACTGAACTGGTCATAACTTGAGATAGCTAAGATTCAATCCCAGCCAGTGTGACCTGTAGTTATACCATGATGTCATCCTTCCTAAAAAACAACTGGTTGATTTTCCAGTTCATTCCAACTTCTACTACAATAATAATCATATGCTCACTGATTCTGTCTCTTTGCATTCTGGAAAGAGAAAATTGCTGAGTTCTAAATGCAAGAGTGGGAAGCATTTAAAAATGATCACTAGAAGTCTCAGGCCAACTCAGCCTAGGAGGCATACCTGGGAAGAGGGAAGCCAGCTGCTGGTGGCTCTCCCTCCATCTCTCTTTCTCCTGTCCACGAGTGTCACGTTCTTTGTTATCTCTGCTTTTCTCAAGTTTATGCTCCATTCTCTACTTTGCAAATCAGTCTCCTTGCGTTTACTTATAATTCCTGCACTGATACAACCTCAGCCTACGTATTGCTTTGGATTATCCTCACCACAACAGTCCGTGAGGATAATCTCACGGACTTCTCAGCTCCTGAGCTGACCATGAAGGCCTTTGTGTCTCTTACTTCACAGTTTTGAGATGTTCTGTGTCACACATCTGTGACTGTAGCAATGAGGTGACCCATTTGGCACCCAAACCCTGCTCTTGCATAACACAGGCAGCAACTGTAGTTACCGACTTCTGTATAATGAATAATCAAGGTCATCATCCAATTTGGTATTTTGGTTATTTTTAGGATAGAATGAGTAGTACCCAATGACATAGTAATCAACCAACCAGGAACAACTTAATAATAACCTATTTACTCATATAAGCACTAGGGCCAAACATAGGGGAAAATGCAAAATTCCTAAACTGCTATCTTCAAATGTTCACATAAACTATTTCTTTATGTAACATACAGGAGGATTTTATGCTTTATAAAAACCTATGACCTTTTTTAATTGAAACTATGCAAAAAATGTAAAAACAGGCCAGTTTCTTAAATTTTCTCACATTTTGACTGACCTGGCAAACTGAAAGTGTTATTTTTTCTTCAGGTATGACTGGCAGCCACTGTAGGTACTCCATATCCTATACCTACTCAGTGCACGTGGAAAGTCTCCTGTCATTTTGGGGGATAATTACAGATGAGGACTTGCTTTCTTCAACACCTGGGTCTCTCTCCCCGAGACTGTTGTTAGGACGTACATATTCCATGGTATACACTCGCCTCCATAGAGAACTGACCAGCCTGTTGAGGATTTAGTGTGCTCAGGAGCGACCCTCAATGCATTAGTCAGCTTTTGTATTGTTATAACCAAAATGCCTGACAACAACAACTTAAAGGAGGAAAGGTTCATGTGGCTCACAGTCTCAGAGGTTCAGTCCATGGTTGGCAGGCTCCAAGACAGAGACATCATGGCAGCATGGTGCAGTGGAGAAAGCTGCTCAGCTCCTAGCAGCTAAGATGCAGAGTGAGGGAAACAGAAAGAGTCCCCAAGGCCATGTGCTCAGTGACCCACCTCCCCCAGCCATGCCCCACCTCTGAGTCTTGCTGCATTGAGGAATGGCTTCAACACATGAGGTTTTGGGGGACATTCCAGATCCAAGCTGTAACTCAACCAAGGAGCTATGAGACGTCATGAGAAAATACCCTAGTTTCCTTGACCACTGGTGGAATACTCATGTCATGCAGTGTGCTCTGTGTTTTTTAGGAGGGGCTCAGCTACACTGAGCCACAATTGCCCAGAGTGATAACCAATTCATGAACTCTTTCTTTTCCAATTTTCTCCCTTTTCCATCTACATCTCTCACCCTGGTCCCTGAGATTACCACCCAAATATACTATGTAGCCCACATCTTTATCATGAGACCTGCTTTCAGATAGAAGGAAAGAGAGTGCTATAGATAATGCAGACAAGTCTCATCCGCCATTCATTAAGCAGCCACTATTTGCTGAGCGCTGCTCTAGGAGCTAAAAGTGCAGCAATGACACAAACAGAAAGAACAGATTATTAATCTGCGAAAAATCAATGTCTCTCCAGCATTCCACCCCCCTTCCCATGGCACACATAAAGATTTCTGAAGCTTCACATTGAGTTTGAAAAGTCAATGCCCTTAATTATTTCTTCATAAAGCTGAGAATCTGATGAGTTATGGAAACACATCAATCTTTGTTTTTCTTTCAGGGAATTGTTACCTAAAGCCCCAGTGATGAGGAGAATGTTGTCATTGCAGTTACCTCTATGAGAATGTCGAAGACAGGTAGGGGAAGTCACTACGGTACTCAGCAACCCGAACAAGCCGCGACATCAAACACTCGCCCTGAATCCATTTTTGGGAGCACACAGTTAATGGTATAAAATATTAAGACTCACCTCTGGACCCGGGGAGGTATTGAGTTGCTTACTAAGCGCTGATGGAACCTCAGGATGTTTTGAATCTGAGTCCCCATCTGGAAGCCACAGGCGTGCCAGGCAACGGACTCACCGAAACAAAAAAGGGTTTTGATATTCTGTGTTTCTGCAAAGTTCGCCTGTGTGCCATCACAAAGTCACTTGAAACCTGGGAGGCAATTTGTATTCAAGAGGTTCTCTTTCTATCAGCAAACGGTTTAGAGGCACTTTGGCTAAATTGCTTCTCAAAAAGAAATAGACAGATTCTGATCTGCATTGGCTTAAGGAGATCTCTGCCTAAAGACAGAGAATGACCCTAAAGGACTCCTTAAGCCTGGGGAACTATGAAAACATCTTCTACATTTTTGCTTCAAAGTATTTTTAGCTTACATGATTTAAACAGAATTCCTTTACTCCTCTAAAGAGAAGGTAGCTGTTTAATGCAGACTTTCATACATGTGTGTTTCCATATGTGTATATGTACATAAATATGTGCATGTGTATATACTTCTATTGTCATACTGCAAATATAATTATCACATAATGATATGTCTGTACAAGCAACTCTATGCTTAGTACTTCCATAGATATTCAAAATAATGGCTAATATAGACAAAGAGCTAGTGTTTCTCCAGTGTCATGAGTTAGACAAGAAGGGTTTAGAATGTAGCTTGCCCAAAGTTGTACATCTTGTAAACGACATAGCCAAAATTTAAAGATTCAACTCACATAATTCCAGATTCCTTTTTCTTTACATCATTTCATGTTGACTTTTTATATCTTGTATTTAGTATTTTGTTCTGCTTGCATGTAAATAAAATACTTCAATAATCTTTCCCAAATAGAAATGTAAATAATAAATTTAAATAATGAGAGCAATCTAGCATTCTGTGAGTAGTTAACAGGCACCTATGTGATACTTCATTTTTAAGTATATAAAACATATTCATCACCAGGCATGGTAGGGACACTTGGGAGGCTGAGACAGGAGGATCACAGGTTTGAGGACTGCCTCAGCAACTTAACGAGACCATCAGCAACTTATTATCAGACCCTGTTTCAAAATAAAAAGGGCTGGGTGTGTAGGTCAGAAGTAGAACACTTCTGGGTTCAATCCTCAGTACCCCCCAAAACAAATAAAACTTACACATGGAAAGAGTTTACCAAAGTGAGTTTCTGTAGCATTTACATTCCTACTAATGAGAAAAGCACTATGAGAGAATAGTTAGAAGCTTTGGTCCCAATATTTGGTAATACTGAGCTCAAATGCCCTTCTTACCATGCACTAGCAAGTTGCTTGACTTTTTTCTGCTTCAGTTTATGTATTTACAAATTGAGCTTCCTTTTAATTTTGCTAAATGATCTGAGAAACACAATAATCCATGGAGAGTTTCAGTAAACGCTCAATCAATGGTAGCTGTCATTATTGGCAGAACACACCTAAAAAACTATTCTGAGTTTATTCCCAGGCTCCGCAAACTAACAAAACATGAGCCAAATTTAGCCCATAGCCTATTATTTATAAATAAATTTTATTGGAACACAGCCACAACCATGTGTTAACCAGGTATTATAGGGCCGGTTTTGTCCTATGACAGCAGAGATCTTTGCCTACAGATCAAGCCTATTTACTGTGTGGCTCTTTACAGAAAAGTTTGCTAACCCCCGATCTACCCTATCACTCATATCACTTCAGAATAACAATTCCATCAAGCCTGAATGATCCATACAACACAGCCAAAGAAAGTATCTGAGAGATGAAGTGGAAGGTCCCTTGAAACAAAGGTGAAGCAGGTAACAACTGAATCTAAGACGATAGAGAAGAGTGAGAGACCTATTCTTCAGAAAGACCAGGGATACTGCCAGGGTGGTATCTCAGTCAGCATTCTCACTGCTATAATCCCAAACAACTGACCACACAACTTAGAGGAAGGAAGATTTATTTGCTCACAGCTTTTGGGGATTTTGGATTCAGTCCATGTCAGGCTAGGTCTGTGGAGCTCAGGTGATGGCAGCAGGAAGCAGAGAGAGGGAGAGAGCAAGGGCTCTGCTCTCACATTATAGAGGCAAGAAGCAAGAGAGAGCCAGCAAGCAAGGGGACTCAAAGACACAAGCACAGTCCCCAAGGCCACACCCCAGGGACCCACCTTCTCCAGCCACACCCCACCTGCCTAGGTGACCACCCAGTAAATCCATTACAATGGATTTAACCACTGATGCGACTACAACCCTCTTGACTTCATTACATCAACTCTGAACATTACTACACAAGCTCTTCAGGGGACATTCCATATCTAACCATCACAGGAGGCGCAAAGGGGAAAAATGGAGGAAGTTGACTTTTCATGGCTCTCATCTCCAGACACCAATGAAACTTTCTTTATTTGAAAAACTAAGCTGCTTCATCCTACACTTTTTTAAATAAAGGTATTTATGAGTACTCTTCCAATCCCTTGCACATAAACCATGCACACCACTGGAATCAGGCCAGGGCACATTCGGCTTTGTGACTTGTGAGGAGCAAGATTTACCTGCGTTACAACAGTGAAAGGGAAATAAATCGGGCGGTTTCATTAGTTTCTGTTCAATGAAATCCTTATTTTATGGCTACGCTTTGACACTTTTTGCAGAACTTCAACTATTATTTTTTTTTTCTCATCTACCAAGAAGTAGGAGCAGCGCCAAAAAATCATCCGGACATCTGGATATTGCATTCAACAATTTATTGGAATCTCAGTCATACTGCTACAATGAAAGTAGAGGAGATAAAAGCAACTTCACCCATACTACAAATAAAGGAGTTGGAATGGCTGGGTTTTTCCCCCTCCCTTCAAAATATTAAATTTTATCAATCAGAGTCTAACAGCTCTGGGGCAGAAGTGGCTTTGTTGTTAACAGTATCTCAATCACACATATTGCTTTTCCAATACAACCTGCTGGGGACTGATTTGTGATAAAGCAGATACAGGAAAGGCAGAGGGGGACAGACATATAGCCAAATAAATCAGATTAAAATGAAATGGATGGGGTGGACTGGAAGGCGACTCCTCGCTCACTTTCTCTAGTTTAGACGCGGCGGCTGCATCTGGTCTAAATGGTGCCTCTGAGTCCTCTTGTATCTGACCTAGTCACAGGAAGAATAAAACACCGGAAACCCCTACGATCTGTGCAATGCTGCCATTTTCAAAGTTTGTCCTTAGGAGGTAGATGGGCTTTCTCTAGAAGAGAAATATTACCCTGTACTACAGCGCCAGGCAACAGAAAACAGTTCACTCTGATCAACTAGGACTTCATCTTGCTAGGAGGAACAGGGCAGGAGAGAAATCACCTAGCACAGCCAGAGATTTCACTCCTAACCTCCATAACCAATGACCTCCACGGCAAAAAGCCACTTGGATTTTAAGTAGAAAACTGGCTCTGCCAACACTGCACGAATTAGTCAATGGAGCTGGGACCACTTTATGTGGTGGGAAGAAGGAAGTAGGGATTGGGGTTTATTTCAGGCTCATTCTGAAAATAAATTCCAGGTGAATCAAAGGCCTATGAGTAATAAAATTACAAGAGTACTAAGCAAAAACAGTTCTTTAATCCAGGGCTCAAGAAAATGCTTCTATGTGTGTCCCAGAATGAAAATTATAAAGGGAATGAGAGAGAAATTGAGTTAAATAATTTTGACTGGGCACAGTGGCATATGCCAGTAATCCCAGTACTTGGGAGGCTGAGACAGGAGGATGGCAGGTTCAAAGTCAGCCTCCGCAACTCAGCAAGACCCTCAACAACTTAGTGAGACCATTTCAAAACTAAAAATAAAAAGGATTGGGTGTGTAGCTTGGAGGCAGAATGCCCCTGGGATCAATCCTTAGTATCCAAAAAAATAATAATAATAATTTTGCCTGCTAAAATGTCTGTATTATATAGATATTACTGAAAATTTTAAAACACATGTGCATACATTTCACATAATTTATAAAAGAAAAATATTAATACATGATATGTACGTATGTGAAATTATCAATGGCAATCATATGGGGAATGGGAGGGAGTGGGAGGGGATCAGGAAGAGGGAGTTCATTAAGTGATGTGCATGTATGTCTCCAACACTCTGAACTGCATTACGATACGAGACTATAGTACACCAATAAAAGTATATTAAAAAAAGAAAATTTCTATAACTCTGAACTCTTCAGTAGCAAACTAGGCAAAGATGATAGTGAAGAACTTTGTAAAAGCATTCCAAATTGCCAATAAGCATATGGAGAATGTTCAGTTTTATTAAAAAACCCAAGAAATCCAAAGGAAAACAACAATAATTTGTCACGCATCAGACTGCTATGAATAAATATTAAAAGTATATAATATTGAAAGACATTTTAGTATGCTCAAACAACAATGTTTCCAGTATAATTTGGTATAACTATTTTTCAATGGTCTTAAAGATGTCTCACATTTAAAAGGTATAACCTATTTTTTCCCCAAAATTCAACCTCCATGTAGCTACACTAAAGATATACCTGGTCATATGGGTAAAGGAATATATAATAGTTATTCCAACACTGTCTAATTAGGTCCAACAGAATCTACCAAGAGCCAATTACTTAGAATAATTATGGCAAAGTCATACAGTGGGACCAGTTGCCACTTCGAAGTGTGAGCCCATCTGTGGATATTCCTTGGCTCCCTGGTAATTGGAATGACGTTGGATTTATTTCAGGGCCTGCCTCTCGTTGTTATTGAAAATTTGACTCTTGGTAACTTCAAATACTTCCATGGTTTCAGAGAACACATGTATGTAGGTCACTGCCGAGTTCACATGGTTAGCTCACAGTCTCCCTCTGCGATTCCCGACCCTGTCTATCCAGCCTCCTGACATTTCTGAAATCCCATTCTTAATTCTTTCCTCAGAGTGGTTCTTCGAATCGTCCTCATCAAAGTGAAGGATAAATATCCGCTATCCTTCGGACCATCTTTAGTATCATCCTCTCCTTGAAATCCTATATCCCATCTGGAAGTGGCTGCTACTGACTCAGCAATATCTTCCAGTTCTCTGTTTTCGTTGCAGTGTCTCACCTATGAGTACATCTTGTAACAGCTGTGTGACATGACAGAGGCGCCTCCCAAACTGTTTACCTGTTTACGCTATTACCACCTTTAGCATGTTATTACACAGATTAGCCAGAGAACATCCATTAAAAACTAGATTATGTAATCCACTGAATCATGTAATAGATCAGGGGATTTTTAGTCCCCATCTGCAGCAATTATTTACCAACAAATAATAATTATAGAGAGCATATTACTCTATATCAAGGGAAAGGGTGAAAATCTACTTTGATATCTACTAAGATCTCATTCTTTTTTTGCCAAATAAGGCTACTGAGTTAAAAGAATCATTAATAAAAATACAAACATTTCTTTTTTTGCTTCCATAAACATAAGGGTAGACGGTATGGGATTGCAATGCTGGGCTTGGGTAAGGAAAATCAAAAATTGAGTTGGTAAATAAATAAATAAAGCAAGCGAAAAAAAGAAGTCCTCTGATGGAAACCAGGATAGGAGTCTGGAAGAATCATTTGGTATTCTGAAGGGCTTTTCTTGATGGCAAAAAAAAAAAAAAAAAAAAAAAAAAACAGGATGAGCCGGGCATGGTAGCACAGGTTTGTAATCCCAGTACTTGGGAATCTGACACAGGAAGATCACAGGTTCTAGGACAGCCTCAGCAACTTAGCGAGACTCGGTTTCAGAATAAAAAAATAATAATAAAATAGGTCTGGGGGTGTGCCCCTGAGTTCACTCCCCAGTACAAAATAATAATGACAATAACAATATAAAAAACTGAAACTTGAAGTTATTAATTAGAATATCAAACTCTACCCATTTTTACATCTGTCTCTAAATAAAATCTTTGTAGTTCAGAGGAAGAAAAAATATGGGAACTGAGTTCTGGCTTCCCAACTTTATCCATGCAATCCTTGATCCATGGATTCTTCCAACAGGGAATCTTTATTAATGAAATGGCCCACAGAACTTTACTTGCACTCTGGGCTAAACCAATCACCTCCATTTAGCCTAGAGGTTCTCCGAGATGCGTTTTCTCACTATTTATCTATACTGAGAGGGAGCAGGTGTGGTGGCACACTCCTGTAACCCCAGTACTTGGGAGGCTGAGACAGGAGGATTGCAAGATTCAAGACCAGCCTCAGCATGTAGCGAGACTCCCAGCAACCTAGCAAGACCCTGTTTCATAAAAAAATTTAAAAAGGGCTGGGGATATAGCTCAGAGGTAGAATGCCCTTGGGTTCGATCCCCAATACCATACATACACACACAAAATAATAATAACATTATTAAGAGGAAAGCCCTCCCCTTTGCGTGGACAGTAAGTCCATCTCTCATACATATATATTACAAAATAAAGAAGTGCTATTAATAATATTACCTAAACAAGAGATAGTCACTGTTAACAGTAGATTCTTCTAAAAGTGTTTTATATCAATTATACACACACATGCCTACATCCACACATGAGTAAATATTTGTTATTTTTGGTTGGTCTTTGCACTTTACAAAAGTACCATAATAAACACTTTGAAGCACATTTCCCACTAATCATTCTGGGGAAAGGAAATAGTTAATGATAATAAAGATTTGAGAGTAGTCAAGTTTCTAGAACTCTCAGAATGCGGAGAGTCAGGTCTCCTAATTAAGGCGCTCATTTCATTCTAAAGGAATAAGCTTTGGGTTGTCTCCATGCAAATGAGGGTGGTCTTTCTTTTCAATGTATGTGTGTATAATTTGCATAAGAAAAATTTAGAAGAATCTACTAATATTAGCAGTGATTATCTCTTGTTTCGGTGATATCATTGAATAGCATCTCATTATATTCTAATGTGTATGTATGGTTATACGTGTATTATTTGTATGAGAAAAACTGTTAGCAATGACTGTCTCTTGTTGACATGATAGGATTAGAAGCATTTCTTTATTTTCTAATGTCATATGTCATCAGGTATCATGACTGCAGTAAAAACTCACCACTACTTGGGAGGGGGAGAAAGATTTCAGAAGATGATGCAGCAATCTCACTACTGGGTAGATAATTTAAGAAAAGGAACACATTATACCAAGAAATACCTCATGCTCAAATCAAGGCATAGGATCAACCAAAGCGTCCATCGAGAGATGACTAGATAAAAGGAAACGTGCTTTAGACAGACAATGAATTACTCTTCTGGAAAAAATGAAATCCTGTCCTTTGCAGAAACATGAATGAAACTAAAGGTCATTATGTTAAGTGAGAAAAGTCAAACACAGAAAGACAAATACTGCATGCTCACACTCAATTGTGGAAATTAATAAGTTCATCTCCTATAAGAATGGAGTGGCCACTAGAGACTGGGAAAGGCCGGGGGAGGAGGAGACACGAAAAGAGGTTAGATAAAAGGTACCAAACACTGACAGCAGAAATTAGTTCTGGTTTTTCCACAGTGTGGTAGGGTAACTCGTGGCTTCAACAATCTACGATGTATTTCAAAATAGCTGGAAGAGGAGGAAACGTCTCAACATATAGAAAAGACTAATGATTGAGGAAATAGAAATGCTTATAACTTTGATTTGATTATTACACCTTGTATACATATAGCAAATTACCATAAGTTCCCCCATAAAGATAACAAATATCGTATGTGAGTAAAAAATTAAGAAAAACAAAAGGAAAGACAGGCTTGGCAGTATCTTAAAAGTTGGCCTACAAACACAAGTTCAGAACTTTCGGGACTTTGGGACAGAACAAAACTCCATAATTGAGGGTTGGGGTTTAGCAAAGCAAGAGGCCGCCTTCTCTGTTTTATTCTTTCATATGGATTATTTTGGGAAAACAGCTCTGCCTTTATTCAGATGAAACTCACATAGTAGGTCTGAATGCCAGGTGGTTGGGCAAGTCCCGGATACCATCGGTACAGGGGAATTTCTCCCTGGCCCAGAGGTGATAATACAAAGTGCAGGCAAAACTCATCGGCGAGCCAGCACCTCTGAGCTACACCCACAGCCCTTTTTATTTTGAAACATTAAGTCTCATTAAGTTGCTGCGGCTGGCCTCAATTGTGCAATCCTCCTGTCTCAGCCTCCTAAGTGCTAGGATTGCAGGCATGCTCCACGGGTTGCCATACAGATACTGACAAGGTCTTGAAGGGTCACAGAGTAGCTACTGGCTCAGGTGATGTGATAAACAAGACCAGAGAGAGGGAGGAAATCCAGGAACTGAGAAATCAGGATCCCGAGTACCAAATACTGCATTCATCAAGGGATGACGTTGTCAGAAAACAAGACAGGAGTATGATGGAGAGAATGTGAGTGAGCTAAGAGGTAGCTACCCTTCGAAGCCCACTGGGGTTTAGGGATGAGAAGATGACAGCAACAAAGAGAAGCAATGGGCGGTGTTGCCTGATGGCATGACTGCAGGGGCAGCGCGTTACAGATGAGGGAGGAAGGACCCTCTGAAAGCGACATGGAGGAGAGAGGTTGGCTCTATCCCTGCTCCTTAGATAGTGGCAGGAGTATGGGAGGCAATGGTCCCTTGCTGATTGACTTGGTTTCTGAGTCCCAGGGAAGAGCTCCGCAAGGTTGGGAGGATGGAGACGTGAGTTCTGATAGGGGAACACGCAGAGCTCTGTTGGTTGGATGAGGGTGTAGGTTCCAAGAGGGCGAGCCAGGCATTCTGGGAGTACCATGATGCCTACACACACACACACACACACACACACGGGCAGAAACCTAATAATGCAAAGGCCTCCTGTCGGTGCAAATATGGGGTCAGGCTGAGGATGTGGGTGATGGGTGTGTCTGTGGAGTGTCTTCCCCAAACAACCTCTTTGCTCCTGCTGAGGGGCGGGACTTTGGAAAGAAGAATGAGACAACTGGGACCTCAGGAGGGGACAGCTGCCCCTTTAGGATGGCCACCACTGGGGAATGCTTGAAAAGACCCACGTTGGATTGAAAGCTTGACTTCTGTTTCTAGTAGCCCTGCACTCCCTTGCCATGAGAATTTAAACGAACCCAGGAATTGCTTTGTCCCGAATTTGGTTCTCTGGATACATATAAGCTTTAATTAACACTAATACTTATATTAATAACTATAGTCACAGTCCTCAGCTAGACTTACCAAAATGGAATGTCATCATTTTTAAGTGCAATCTAGACATATTTCACAGCATTTTTAACGAAAAGGATTTACCTTCTATATGAGTGCTAAGAACCATACAAAAGACAAAACCAGAGAGCCTTCCAGAAGGCTGAGAGGCAGCTGGCAGAGGGTGAGGCCCTCCGGAACACTTGTTTATATTTGATTACTTTTGCTTAAACCTGATGAAATAATTAAAATAAATCCTCTGTGCTCCAGGGACTGACTCTAATAGGAAGAACTCTAGTAGTTTGTTTGGATGGGATTTCTGGAAGAATTAAGGGAGGGTTACATAATCTCCATTCATAAAAACAGCATTGATTTATGCAAAACAACTCATTAATATGTATGTGAAAACAGATCTCTCAACTGCAAGGTTCTCCAAAAGGGGAAAACACCCAGCAATTGACTTGTTAAATCACGTCTATAGATCTAGGCTCTTCCTCATTTGCATTTTCTGTCATGAATAGAAACACTGCCCGGGAGGATAGTATTTCTGGGAAGGGATTACAGGTTGAAAACCTATTTCTCTGGTTAATGCTCAAGCACATTTTTTCCTTGTTCTTTACTCCAAGAGCATTAAAATATTTGCTTTTTTTTAAAAAAAATGTGACTGCGGTTATATTTGAGCACATGCACAAATTCAGAAACAGACTATTTTGCCGACTGCTTACACTTGTGTTTGCTGTAGTAGGTGCTCGATAAATGTGCTATTTGACCTTTTTTATAGCACCTTGGGGTAACTCCTAGGGTAATGCTGCTAATGGCTGGTCTTCTGGAACCAGCCTAAAGCATTTTTGAGATTGTTTAGTCCTCAGAGTATGGGATTGAGGCCAGCAACATTAGTGTCACCAAGGTACTTTGCTAAAAATGTCCAATATCAGTCTCCAGTTTAGACCTACTGAATCAGAATTTGCTGTTAGCATGATTCACAAGAGGCCCATGTTCACATTAAAATCTGACAAGTTCTAGTTGAATGATTAATGAAGTAGATAAAACATAAGGGTGCCTGACATCCGATCCCACCTCACTCCTTCCTAAAGTCTTTGGGCACATGACTTCCCTCCTCTGAACTTAATTTTCCTTCTCTATAAAATCCGGATTCTAATAGTAGCCTTTATTTTTCATAATAGTAAGGAGGATTAAACTAGATTATACCTTTTAATTGAAAAGACCTGTTGTGATGTTTGGTGATTTCAGGAAGATGCCTCTAAAGCACTGTCCATCATAGAAAATGTGTTCACCATCACAAAACTTAAAATGCTTGCATGCCTTGCTTCTGTAAATTCCCATCATTCCTTCTCTGCTACAATAGTGGAGAAAGTGTCACATAAATGGACTAATATCTGTTCAGAGTCCAGAGCAATCAGCCTTCTCAAAGCATCTATCTCCGAAGTATGGAAACAGCTTCATAAAAGCACACGGAGAGCCGGGCGTGGTGGCGCACACTTGTAATCCCAGTACTTTCGGAGACGGAGCCCGGAGGATCCGGGTTTGTGGCCAGCCTCAGCTCGCTCGCTCTCTCTCTCTCTCTCTCTCTCTCTCTCCTTAGTGAGGCCCTCCACAACTTAGTGAGACCCGGTTTCAAAATAAAGTATAAAACATAGGGATGGGGGCATAGCGCGGAGGTAGAATGCCCCTGGGTTCAATCCCTGGTACTGCAAAAAAAAAAAAAAAAAAAGCACACGGAGGGATACTCGAGGAAAATATTCCATCCTAGTTTTCTGAAACAGGTAAGCAGAAACTCTAGGGCCACTGTTTTGTGAGTCTTCTATCACGAAAAGCCACATCATACCCCAACAAAGCAAGCATTAAATTCACTTGAAGTTTGACAAATTTAGCAACTGGATTCTAATCTGTGTCTTTTAGAGGACTTTTTGATGTGGTCACAGCTACGGCCACAGACCCGTGAGATCCCCAAGCAATATTGACCTTGGCTACCATGGTCGTAAACCAGACTGTTAGCTTTTTCATCCCTGTGACCAAAATAGCGGACAAGCACAACCTAGAGGAGGAAAGGTTCATTTGGGTTCAAGGTTTCTGAGGTTCAGTCCCGGGCTGACCAGTTCCAAGGCAGCGACACCATGGTTGAAAGGTGTGGCAGAGGAAAGCCGGTCCGCTAGTGGAGGTTAGAAGCAGAGAGCAAGACAGAAAGAGACCATCAACAAATACGGTCCCCAAGGCCATGCCCGCAGTGACGCGCCATCCTCCAGCCACGCCCCTCCTCTGAACCTTGCTACATTGTCAACACAGAAGTTTTTCTGGGGGACGTTTCATACTTAAACCACAACCTAGGTACATACTTTGGGGAGCCTCTTAACAAACATCATGCAAAAGTCTTAATAAATACTAGTACCTTACAAATGCTCTGAAGGAAGATTCACAGCAGAAACCTCTCACGTTTAGAGTCAGAATGATTAGGCTCATGGGAGCAAGTGTCATAGTTTTATTCCATGACAGATATGCACCTGCTTTGCCCTGGCCTCTAGAAAGCTCAACTTCCATAATTGGATAGGACCTCATGGCATGAATGTTTAGTCTCCTTTTATTTTATTCTGCATTGGTTTAGCTTATGATGTGAGCCACATTTTTTCTTTATCCATATCATCTATTATAATTACTACCAGATATCAAGACTTGTTGTAAGACTGTAATAATTAGTAGAGTGTATCATTTATACAAGCACAGACAACTATAACAAAGGAATTAAGAACAGAGAGAGTTCAGAAGCAGGCTGAAGCAGGTATGCACACTTGATTTATTTCCATCAGAGATGGCATTATAGGACAGCAAAGACAGGACTCTATTTTTAATATATGTACTGAATAAATTGGATCCCTACAGAAGAAAAAAATGTACAGCCAGCCCTCTATGTCCACAGATTCTTCATGTATAGATCCAACCAGTCATATGTCAAAGATAACAAAAATAAAATTCGTCTATACTGAATCTATACAGATATTTTTCTTGTTACTCTTCCCTAAATAATACAGTACTACTAATGGCATTGCCTCTACATTGTAATTGGCATTATAACTAATCTACAATGTTTTACAATGGTTCACAATGCACAAGAGGATGCTCCTAGGTTCTATACAAAGCTACATCATTTTATGTAAGGGATTTGAACATTCACAGGATTTGGTATCTGTGGGGGGTACTTGAATTAGTCCCCTGATGATACAAGGAATTACTGCATACTGAATGGATATTACACCAGACTAATTAAGTCATTTCAGGAGCACTGTAGTTTCAAATATAAAGTACAAAAACAGTGCATTATAGAAGATGGTACAGGACAGTATTTTCATGATTTGAGAATTGAAAGGCTTAATAAGTGCCCAATAAATGCTAGTACCTTGCAAATACTCTGAATAAAGATTCCCATACAAAAAATAACATCCCACTTAGGAAAAGATAAAAAAAATTGAACTATACTGATTGCAAGAATTTCAGTTGATCACAAGATATAATTAAGAGAATAAAAAGGTAAACCACACAGTAGAAGTAGTTTCCCACACATAAAAGCAATGAAGAACTACTATCTGGAAATGGTCACAGAGGAAAATACAACTTGATAGAAAAATAGAAAGCTTGAGTAATACTGTCCCTAAAAAGGGTGGGTGGGACTTCCAAATGGCCAATAAATATTACAAAGGAGCTTAGTTTTATTAGTTATCAGGAAACATAAAATAACTCCAAATGAGATAGCCTTCAGTGTCCTCCCAAAATGCTAAAATGTGCAAAAGAGACAGATGATATCAAGTGTTGTCAAAAATACAGAAGAAAACACTGCTGGTAAGAGTGTAAGTTAATAAAACCACAATGGCCAGGCGTGGTGGGGCACACTTATAATCCTAGTACTTGGGAGGCTGAGACAGGAGGACTGCAGGTTGAAGAAATTCTGTTTCATCATATATACAACAGAGAAATGTGTGGCCAAACCCACCAAAAGATAGACACAGGAATGTTCAAGGAAGAATTACACACCTTTGCTTCTAGAAGTAACTCAAATTTCTAATAACATTAGACGCTATGTATAGGTGATAGTGTTTTCAAATAATAAAATACTGAAGAGCAGGGGGAAGGAGTGACCTACAGCCATCCGTAACAATGTGGACGAATCCCACAGAGTTCGCTCAAGAGCCAGACTCCAAGGAATATATATGCGGTATGGTTTTAACCATATAAACATGTAAAAACCACAATAATTATAAACATGCAAGTCAAATTATGGTTCATCTTTGAGGAGGAAGGAGTGAATGGAGGAATACACAGAAGAGGGCTTTCTGAGGTACTGGCAATATTGTATTTCTTTTTCTTTTCTTTCCTTCCTCCCTCCCTTCCTTCTCTCTCTCTCTCTCTCTCTCTCTCTCTCTCTCTCTCTCTCCTTTCTTTCTTTGCTACTAGGGATTGAACCCGGGGGCATTCCACCTCTGACCTACACCCCAGCCCTATTTTTCATTTTTACTAATTTTGAAACAGGATCTCACTAAGTTGCTGAGGGCCTTGCTAAGGTGCAGAGGCTGGTCTCAAACCTGTGCTCCTCCTGTTTCAGACTCCCAAGTACTGGGATTACAGGCATGTGCCACCACACCTGGTTGAGGATATTATATTCCTAAATGAAGTATTAAAAATACTTCATTTAGTTGCATACTATTTTTCTACATGGATATAAATTGAAAAAATAGGACATAAATCAATACATTAAAACATAATGAACATTTCCAGGGATTTCTACCATAACTCCTGATTATTTGCATTTGCTTTTTAAACATCTGATTCAAATTTACTTTTTAGATAATATTGGATATGTATTCAATATAAATGCCAGAAAGTATTTTATCTGTTCCTTTAGTGCAAATAAGAAATGTTGCTATAATCTGAACCAATGTTAGGAATCTCCAAAGGGGGCATTCCTTATATAAGCTATGTTCATAACTTCCTCAAACCCATTTGCCAAAAACCTTAAGAGTCATCAAGAATTGAATTCTACGTTTCATCCCTGTATTTATTCATCACTTTTACAAATCAGGAACTCTTAGGTTTGATGGGTAAATCTCTTACTTTCTAAAAAATGTCCTCTCCCAACCAGACTTTTAGTCTGGGCAGCTTGAATGTTCAATTTTACTCAAATGGCCCCAGAAGATGAGGTCTTGCTGAATAGAAGTATAAAGGTGGGTATGTGGAGAAGGCCTAATTTTCAAAAAGTACCATTTTTGATAAGATACATAAATAGAAATCCTACCGTGATAATGTGGGGGAAAACGAAGCTAGAGCATTACAAAATCAACTTCCCTGTTGATTTTTAAGATAAATATAATAGTGGTTGCTGCAATTTAACCATATCACTGCTCACAGTCCATCCATCTGTTGAAGAGGTGAATAATTTTTAAAAGCAAAGACGACATTTTCTACTTGATATGAAACCAACTGGCGGGAACACTATTATTTCATTAAGGCATATTCAGAATATTAAATCCATTGCAAAGTTGTTTCACGCTATTTCAACATGATAATGAAAAACCAATAGCAATTTGTCAACTTTCACTTAAGAAATTAATGCCCCAAATCCTTCTTCTTGCAAGTTGTTTAGCTAGTTCTTTTCTGATGTACAAAAAGGTTAAAAAGGCATTTAGCATTTTCATTTATAATTAGATAGGCATTACCCACTTAGTACACACTTTGCAATTATCAGAGACTTTGAAATTTCCAAATGCATGTTTAAGTGGTTTTTTTTTTAAAATTTCTCTTCCTGGGTCTTAATTTCTTTTCCAGATATTAATATACTCTATCACCATGTCATCAGGATAATGTACAACTCTTTTTTTTTGCATTTTAATATATGAAATGATGTCAATGACATTTGGAACTGATCAGTGCGTGCAAAGCTTTTCAGATTCATTTCTAAATGTGAGGTGGTTGTTTTTAATCGCCTGCTTGTAAACACCGTGGTCAAGAAATAGAAACAAAATTACTCATCATTTTCAAGTTCACAAATATCTCAGAAATCCTTCTAGAAAGAATCAAGGCCCTTCACATTAGGACTTTTACCTCTTTCCTTGTGCTATCACTATGTGTTTTGATTTATGAGGATTCTGTTTTCTTTCCTCTACCTACAAAGCAAACACATACTTTAAAAAATTGTTTCGCGATGCATATGTCAGAAATCCAGGCTCTGCTGGAGTTTGGCGACCTTGGGGAAGTAGTAACACAGTTGTCTCACCTTGAATTCCTCCACCTGTACAACATGCTTTAGAATATCTCACCAGGTTAGGACAAAGATGAATAGCAGGGAGGGTCTAAAACCTTTTGCATTCGTCTGGAAAAAATTACCCTGATTGCCGATGCCTACAAAATTTCAGCCCTCTAAAACACATTATTATTATTGCATTTTGACCTTGAACCATTGAGAAATCAAATCTGCAATGTGGTGCAAGAATTTGTTTTGTTATTGTTGTTGTGTTTGCTTGTTTTGTTTGTGGTACCGGGGATTGAACCCAGGGCCATTCTGCCTCTGAGCTCTAACCCCAGCCCAATTTTACTTTTTATTTTATTTTATTTTTATTTTTTTATGTTTTTATTGGTGCATTGCAGTCTCACATCACAATGAGTATCAGTTTGGTTACTTTTTATTTTAAAACAGGTTCTTGCTAAGTTGCTGAGGCTGGCCTCCAACCTGCGATCTTCCTGTCTCAGCCTCCCAAGTGCTGGGATGACAGGCGTGTGCCACCACTCTTGGCTGACAGATCTTTATTTTGTTGCAGATCTTTGCTTTTATCTATGGAGATTCTTATGAGTAGGGTTTCTGGACCTAATTTTTCTATCAGTAAGTAGACCCAATGTCTCATATTAAATGGGGAGGGTCTATCTTACTTTGGGTTTCTTTGAAAGCAGAGCCTGATGCAGGGGTTCATGTGCATAAGATTTAGTGAGGGAGGGCTCTCAGGAGAAAGGCAGATTCTTTTTCTACAAATTTCCTTACAGAGGTTTAATGTTAAGATCTGCCCTAATTTCATTCTGTTAGATTTGTGTGGGGGGGGCTGGGGATTGAACTAGGGAATGCTCCACCTCCAAGCTGCACCCCCAGCCCTTTTTTATTTTTTTATTTTGAAACAAGGTCTTGCTAAATTGCTGAGGCTGGCCTCCAATCTACAATCCTCCTGTCTCAGCCTCCCAAGTACTGGGATTATAGGAGTGTGACACTGTGCCCAGTTCATTCTTTTGTTGTTTTTTTTGCAGTACCGGGATTGAACCCAGGGGCGTTCTACCTCCACGCTACACCCCCGGCCCTATTTTTTTTAATGCTTTATTTTGAAACCGGGTCTCACGAAGTTGCGGAGAGCCTCACTAGGTAGAGAGAGAAAAAGAGAGAGAGAGAGAGAGAGGGAGAGAGGGAGAGAGAGCTGAGGCTGGCCGCAAACCCGGATCCTCCAGTCTCCGCCTCCCAAAGTACTGTGATTACAAGCGTGCGCCACCACGCCCGGTGTGCCTGGTTCATTCTGCTAGAGAGTTGATAGAGAGTTTCAATTCATATCTGTCTATATTCATAATTTCAGCATTTAGCCATCATTCCTATCCTACCGAGGACCTTTCTAGCATATCATTGTGTATAAGTTAAGAAGGAGGTGGTGATGAATTACAATTAGGAAGGAGATACAGGTCATATACTTAGGGAACTTTCCAGGTGTTTAGAAACAAGCGATACAACTCTACTTTTTCTGGGTTCTACAGCTGGTTAAAGACAGATTTGTTTAGGACAGTCTTGTAACAGGTAACTTACTCTCTAGCAAATCTCTTCGTGGATGCAATAAAAAAAAAACGTTTCAGACACGATAGCACTATAGGACTGGACGGAATAGGCAGAGTGTCCCAATTCTAGATTTTTCACATGCTAGTCTTACAGTTTAAGATCCTTTAGCTTTTTAGAAGGATCAGTTAGTGGATACAGTCGTTTTGCTTTCTGCAGGAAGAGTAATGGAAGCGCTTCTAAGGGTTAACAGTCATATAACTTAAACTCAAAAGAAAAAACTTTGGAGACAGGAAAGTCAGCAATGACTGAAGAACTGATTTCTTTCATTTATCCAAATAAAAGCATTGAATTTCTTCCTAATTTAACCTTTTCTCTTTAATTTTAAAAAAAAATATGTTTAACTAGAGAAATTCTAATTGTGTGTATTTTTGGGGGGGGCACTGGGGATTGAATCCAGGGGTATTCTATCTATTCTATCCAAGCTACATACCCAGCCCTATTTTATTCTTTTAGTTTGAAACAGAGTCTCACTAAGGTGCTGAGGGTCTTGTTAAGTTGCTGAGACTGGCCTCAAACTTGCGATCCTTCTGTCTCAGCTTCCCAAGTACTGGGATTATAGGCGTGCACCACCACACCCAGCTTGTGTGTATTTTTTAAAGTAGAAAAACTAAGTTAAAATAGATAATTTTAAAAGTTTTTCTGTTAAAAAGTAAGGAACAATTCAGAGGAAGAAATACATGGAGATGTAAAATGTAGTGTCTTAATTTTAGGTATTTAAATTCATTTGCTCTCAAGAGTGGGCAGAGTCTATAACTCTAGATAAACTCAAAGGGTAGCAATTAAGTATTATATGATGTATGGAATTTTATTTACCAGAAAATGACATTTATCATTTCCAGTCTGACTCAAATCATGCACATCTTCTAGGGTCATCTCCTTTCCAAGCAGGAAAAATAAATAATTACGATGGCAGACTCATTCGAAGTCTCTGGAACGATCATGTATTTTGGCGACATAAGGATCTGTAATATTCTGTCCCCCGTTCTTTTTCCCAGAGATGATCTTAGATGAAATGCAGAGATCAATTACTCTAATTATCTTTGCCCAAGTTTATACCAACTACCAGGCCTTGTCCATATACATATATAAACATGTATGTATGTATGTGTATAATCTTATACATTCTCTTATTTCCAGGGATGCAAACACATTCAGATACAATGAGTGACTCCTATGCATGTATATATGTGTATATGTGCATTACGTACTTATGTATATATGCGCGTGTGTGTGTGTGTGTGTGTGTGTGTGTGTGTGTATAAAATCAGAAACAAGACCATCCCTTAAATGGCAAACATAAGAAGAACAGTGTGAAAGCCACAGAATCTCTGGTGTGTAATAACCTCAGGAACACGAGATTTGCAACAAGAAAAAGAGTCAATTATTAATTTATGTATCTGCTGATGCTAAAGTAGTTCCACAGGGTGGGTCAGGGCACATATGAATTAAGGCAATTTAAAAGCATTTGGTTCTTCAAAGTTAACAGACAGCCTGGACAGTTGCATGACCCCCACCCCCAAAAGGAGCAGCTACCACTTTGGCTCCGGATCTCAACTCTAGAGCGGACGGCACAGCACAGAGAGAAATGCACACCTCCCGCTCTGTCCACATCCACAGACATGATTACTCTCAAACAAGGCTTCCGCTCAATACAATATGAGGCAGTCACGTCCCTGGAAACCTTCCATCTAAAGGATAGAAGAAGCGGTGTGTCTATTGTTCACCTGCTAATGTCCCCAAATGTCACCAAGGTAATTACTTGGATGGCATTTCTGTGATACAGCTGGACGTCGGTGCAGTTAATACACAGCATGCCTCTGGCAGCCACTTTCTTCCCACCCCCGTCCCACTGTGGGGGTGCGATGGCTTTGCTTGGAAGAGCACCCCCCAAACGACACCTCTGCCATTGGATGTCCAATGCCGAAGAAAAACCGAGAAAAAGGACAGTAATACTACAGCATGTCTCCTTATCTTAATACTTACATTTGGAACTTTCAGAGATGTTTCTAAAAATAATTTACAAAATATAATAGCAGCATGTTCTTTTCTTTTCTAACACGTTTCCATTATCCCCAGGAATCTAGATTTATATAGACTGTCAAAACTTTTTACATCCACAAAATTATTTTTGCGCTCAAAGAGCAGATTATTGGCAAAGTAGGATTTTTCCTAATATATATTATATTATGTATATATATATATATGTATTAATATATACGCTTAAATATATATTATTGTATCATGTATATATGTATTCATAT
>PVJS01004993.1:0-56346 GCA_004027185.1 Glis glis
TGCAATGCCAGCCACCACACAGATGTGTCATCGGTGCCTGGGAAGCTGCTGATGAGATTTTCCAGGTTCCTGGTCAAGTGACCTGATGTGGTGGCCAAAGACTCTCTGGGCTGTGGTGCACACCTGTAACCCCAGTGACTCAGGAGTCTGAAGTAGGAGGATCACAAGTCTGATGCCAGCCCTGGCAACTTAGCGAGACCCTGTCCAATATTAAAAAATAAAAAGGGCTGGGGATGTAACTCAGTGGTGGAGTGCCCCTGGGTTCAATCCCCAGTACCAAGAGAAAAAAAAATCTGTTCAAGTATCCTGACTTGTTCCGTGTGGGAGAACTAGATTTACAGGCCCACGACTGTGCTCAGAATAGATCCAGCCCCGTGCCCTGGGGATCCTGCCATCTCTCTACTTCTCGTCATTAGACACTGAGTGCACAGTGCCTTCCTGGGCCTGGCTCCTGGCACTCATGAGGCTCCCGTTTGTCACCGAAGTTGTCCACTGCAGTTTGTTATGGTCACACATAGGAAGGATTTAAAATATAGTACTTAGGGATTTGAATTTTTATTATGGATTGGGGGGGTACTGGGATTGAACCCAGGGGCATTCTACCTTTGAGCTATACCCCCAGTCCTATTTTATTTTTTTATTTTGAAACAGAGTCTCCCTAAGTTGCGGAGGGCCTCACTAAGTGGCTGAGGCTGGCTGCAAACCCGCAATCTTCCTGTCTCAGCCTCCCTAGTACTGGGATTACAAGCGTGTGCCACCTCGCCTGACTTGGAATGCAGTTTTAGAAAAACACTGCACAGCCAGGCGTGGTGGCGCAAGCTTGTAATCCCAGTACTTGAGAGGCGGAGACAGGAGGATCCAGGTTTGCGGCCAGCCTCAGCTACTTAGTGAGGCCCTCCACAACTTAGGGAGACCCTGTTTCAAAATAAAGAATAAAAAACAGGGCTGGGGGTATAGCCCGGAGGTAGAATGCCCCTGGATTCCATCCCCAGTACCACAAAAAACAAAAAAACAAAACAAAAAAAAGAAAAGAAAAACACAGCACAGAGCTGGGCGCGGTGGCGCACGCTTGTCATCCCAGTACTTGGGAGGCTGAGTCCGGAGGATCCAGGTTCACGGCCAGCCTCAGCTACTTAGTGAGGCCCTCCGCAACCTAGTGAGACCCTGTTTCAAAATAAAGAATAAAAAAATGGGCTGGGGGTGTAGCTTGGAGGTAGAATGACCCTGGATTCAATCCCCAGTACCACAAAAAAAAAAAAAAAGAAGAAAAGAAAAACACAGCACAGGAATTATCTCGCAGGAGCAACAGGGGCCACAGAGACCAATGAAGAGCCTAGGGATGCAGGACTGAGCAGGGTGCTGGGGCAAAAGGAATGCATTTGAGAGAGGCGGAGGAGTCCTGATGGAGAGGACTTGGAATTCTGCTTGGTCAAGTCCAGGGTGAGACCAGTGTCACCAATCTCACAATGCAAAACCGTAATGACGTGGCATGATACCTTGGTCTCTTCTTCTGGATGCATTGCCAGAAAAAGTGTCACGTTCATCCACTCTTGACAAGACATGGCAGTCTAAATGTGAGATCTAGAGCACTTGCCTAATACTCTGTGACAGGCTTTCTACTTAATGATTGTGGGAGCCGCCTGAGACATTGCTGGGTTGTACACAGTGTTCTGACTTCTTTTTTCTTTCCTTTTTCTTTTTCTTTTTTTTTTTTTTTGGTACTGGGGATTGAACTTAGGGCATTCTACTCCGAGCTACACTCCCAGCACTATTTTATTTTGAAACAGGGTCTCGCTAAGTTGCTGTAGGTCTAAGTTGCTGAGACTGGCCTTGAACCTGCGATCCTCCTATCTCAGCCTCCTGAGTACTGAATCACAGGTGTTCCTCACCACATAATCATAAGTTCTGTCTTCATGGAACCTAAGTTTTAGCTGTGACTAGTACATACAGACAATGACCAAGTAACCCTAAGTGTTCTCTCTGTAGCTCCCCTGGTACTCTAGTTCTGCCTTTGATGGTGACCATTTCTACGTACTGGGGCACATGATTTATTTTTTTCCTGGTCTCCTTTCCTTTTTTGGCTCTAAAGTGGGGCTAATTTCCCTTTGGAGGTGCCTTTCATATGGGATTAGCTTGATAAATATTTGCTGCTTTGCCTACTTTGGGGGCCCTTGGAGAATCAAAGTCATGTTTGTGACAGTCCCTCATAGGATGTAAAGCACTGGACACATGTAATTTGCATTGATAAGAATGCTGTGGGGTTTTATTTATTTATTTTTGTTTATTTGTGTATTTATTTATTGTACTGGGGATTGAACCCAGGGGCATTCTACCTCTGAGCTATACCCCCAGACCTTTTTATTTTTTTATTTTTGAAACAGGGTCTTGCTCAGTTGCTGAGGTTGGCCTCGAACCTGCTGTCCTTCTGCCTCAGCCTCCCGAGTACTGGGATTGCAGGTGTGCACCACCACACCCAGCAAGGATGCTTCCTCCTCTAAGTTATTGTCTATCATCCTCCAGTTCAGATAAACATTTCAAACAAAAAAAAGTGAATTTCAGCAACAGCTTCTGAGCCTCCTTTTTATTTTCACTTTAAAAATTACATTGGAAATGTCCTCACAGCAGCGTTTATTTGGCATTTCTCAAGGGGACTTTAGATGGCAAAGAACAAGGCCAGAAGCAAAACGGAATGGCGGCCGGCCTCGCAGCCACAGCGTCGCCTCTGCAAGTGAACAGGGCGCGGCAGAGGCTTCTGTCTCATGGGCCATGTCTGGGGTTGTGATGCTGGGCGTTTTCTGCCATCTGACCAGCTTTTTTCTTTTTGTACTGAAATTTGAACTAGGGGTATTCTACCTACACCTCTAGCTCTTTCATCTTTCTTTCTTTTTTTTTCTTTTTGCAGTACTGGGGATTGAAATCAGGGGCATTCTACCTCCGAGCTACACCCCCAGCCCTATTTTTTATTCTTTATTTTGAAACATGGTCTCACTGAGTAGCTAAGCCATGAACCTGCGATCCTCCTGTCTTAGCCTCCCAAGTACTGGGACTACAAGCATGCACCACCATGCACAGCCTTTATTTTTCATTTTGAAACAAGATCTCGCTAAGTTGCTGAGAGTCTTGCTAAATTGCTGAGGCTGGCCTTGAACCTTCGATCCTTCTGTCTCAGCCTCCCAAGTACTGGGATTATAGGTGTGCACCACCACACTCGGCATATGACCAGCTTTGATGGCTTTTGAAAGTGTTAATGAAACCTGGGGGATAAGTGTATGCAGCCTGGTGGGCGAGAGGCAAAGCCGAGGGTGAGCGGGTGAGTCTGGTCTGGCGCTTGGTCCCCAGGGGACCTCCAGTGATTGCCCATGTCTCCATCCCAGCTCCTGCACCTGGATGGTAAGCCCTCAGAACACGGGCAGGAGCACGGGCCAGAAGAACTTCCTTTCTTTCACCTGGACAACTCCTAACAGCATCCCCCAGGCCTCAAAGAGTTTGAAGAGTGACCTTGCTACTTTTCTGTGCACATCTTGAGCAATTTAGCGAGACCCTGTTTCAAAATAAAATGAACTGGACATGATGGCGCACACTTGTAATCCCAGTACTTGGGAGGCTGAGACCGGAGGATCCGGGTTCGAGGCCAGCCTCAGCAACTTAGTGAGGCCCTTTGCAACTTAGTGAGACCCTATTTCAAAATAAAGAATATGAAATAGGGCTGGGGGTATAGCCCGGAAGTAGAATGCCCCTGGGTTCAATCCCCAGTACCACACACACACACACAAAATGACTTAGTGAGACCCTGTCTCAAAATAAAAAAAAGTTAAAAGGGCTGGGTTCAATCCCCAGTACAAAAAAAAAAAAAAAAAAAAAGGGAGGTGGGCAGACATAACAATGGCTAAAGTCATATCACCCAACCATCCCAAGAAGATACTGGTCCCTGAGCACTGATTGTGGACGCCTCCACCAGGAAAGAATCCTCTCTCTCCCTCTCTCTCTCTTTGGTATTGGGGATTGAACCCAGGGGTGTTCTACTTCTGAGTTACACTCCCAGCTCTTCTTCTTTTTTATTTTTGTGGTACTGGGGATTGAACCCAGGGACATTCTACCTCTGAGCTACACCCCCAGCCCTATTTTTTATCCTTTGTTTTGAAACCGGGTCTCACAAAGTTGTGGAGGCCTCACTAAGTAGCTGAGGCTGGCCGCGAACCCGGATCCTCCAGTTTCCGCCTCCCAAGTACTGGGATTACAAGTGTGCGCCACCATGCCTGGCGAGCTCTTCTTTTCTTAAAATTTTTTTGAAATAAGGTCTCATTATGTTGCTAAGACTGACCTCGAACCTGTGATCCTCCTATCTCAGCCTCTCAAGTACTGGGATTACAGGTGTATACCACAACACCTGGCTTCCTCTCCTTTTAAGTATAAATTTTAAGTGAAGTGTAATATGCAGAGAGCAAAGTGGAGAAATAAGTATATGGCTCAGTGAATGCTCACAAAACAAATACCTCGAATAACCACTATTCCTGATGAAAAAATAAAATATGACCAGCCCCCTGTCCCCCCCCCCTCCTGTCCTGTCCCCCTTCAGTCATTGTAATCACTGGATCCTATATATTGTCGTTCTGGTTTTAATTTTTTTGAGGAACTTTATATTGGAAAACAGCCCAATTTAAAAGTGGGTGGAGCTGGGCATGGTAGCACAGGCTGTAATCCCAGTACTTGGGAGGCCGAGACAGGGGATCATAGGTTTGAGGCCAGCCTCAGCAGCTTAGCAAAACTCAGCAACCTAGTATGACCCTGTCTCAAAACAAAAAAATAAAAATAAAAATAAAAAAGGCTGGGGGTGTAGCTCAGAGGTAGAATGCTCCTGGGTTCAATCCCCAGTTGCCAAAAATAAATTAAATAGATGATAGATACATAGATAGATATAGATAGATAGATATAGATAAATAGATAGATATAGATAGATAGATGATAGATAGAGCTGTGCCACGGCGGGGGCGAGGGGGTTCCTCTCCCAGTGGGAGGGCTGCAGGCTGTCCGACTGTCCACACCCACGACCGGTGTTGTGATGCAGGAAGCCACTGAGTCCGGCAGCCCATGGCAGCTGCAGAAGCATGCTCCTTCTGTCACGCTCCTGCTACTGCTCTGGCTGCCTCTTCTTTATGTCACTGGTGGAACCAGAATCCTCGGAACTTTCCCATAGGTTGTTTTCAGCTCTGGCCTCTAGTGCAGGAAGTAGGGGAAAGGTCCCCGCTGTGACCTGGCAGAGCTCTCCCGGGAGCCGGGGCAGCAGTGTGATGGCCGTGGCTGTGGTGTCTGGGCGGAGGGCTGAGCGGTGAAGTGTGGCCCCCATGATTGACACCAGGGAACAGCCAGCCCCGTCCTGCATGGAGGTTCAGGGTGCCAGGGCCTGGGGCTGCAGGAACAAGGTGTCACAAACCAGGTGTCCTAAAACAACGGAAGTTCCTAGCCTGGCTTCTGGAGGCTAGAAGCCTAAGGTCAGGCCAGGCTTTCTCCGAAGGCTCTCGGGGAGAATCTGTGCCAGGTCTTTCTAATATACGGTGTTGCCAATAACCTGGATGCTCCTTGCCTTGTAGATGTATTGCTTCAGTCTTTTTGTCCTGTGCGTCCCTGTGTCTCTTTTCCTCTCCATATAGTATAAGGACGCCGCCATATTGGATGAGGGCCCATCCTAATGGCCCCATCTTGCTACGGTTTCTTTTTTCTTTTTTTCCCAGATGGAGTCATTTTATTTCCAAACAGGATCCAAACAGATATATGTTTTCTGTCTCCACAGTGGATTTTCATTTTATAAAATATATTTACTCCTAAAATCTTTCATAAAATCTGCCTTCCCCTTTGCAGTGGGAAATAGACAAGAAGTCACAGGTTAAAAAATCATGCATAGGCTGGGTGTGGTGGCACAGGCTTGTAACCCCAGTGCTTGGGAGACAGGAGGATCACAGGTTCGCAGCCAGCCTCAGCAACCTCAACTTAGTGAGACCCTGTTTCAAAATAAAAGAATAGAATAGGGCTGTGGTGTAGTTCAGAGGCAGAATGCCCCTGGGTTCAATCCCCAGTACCACACACAGACACACACAAAAAGTCATGCATAGCCACATGCCTATAATCCCAATACCTGAGAGGCTGAGACAGGAGGATTGCAGGTTCGAGGCCATTCTTAGCAACTTAGCGAGGCCTCTGCAACTTAGCAAGACCCTGTTTCAGAATAAAAAGTAGAATAGGGCTGGGGGTGTAGCTCGGAGGTAGAATGCCCCTGGGTTCCATCCCCAACACACACAGAATCATGCATAAAATATTATATCCACCGAGATAATTATACAATAGTCTTAAATTGTTCATAAATCAATGATAAGACGTTAAAATTAATTTATACTTCACCATATTTTGCAGCATTCAAGGTTTTTCTTCATAGATTCATGTTCCTATTTCACAGAGGACAATGATATTACAAAAAGATTATCAACGCCGGGCGTGGTGGCGCAGGCTTGTAATCCCAGTACTTTGGGAGGCGGAGACCGGAGGATCCGGGTTCGCGGCCAGCCTCAGCGTTCTCTCTCTCTCTCTCTCTCTCTGTCTCTCTCTCTCTCTCTTTACTTAGTGAGGCCCTCCGCAACTTCGTGAGACCCTGTTTCAAAATAAAGTATAAAAAATAGGGCCGGGGGTGTAGCCCGGAGGTAGAACGCCCCTGGGTTCAATCCCCGGTACCACAAAAAAATAAATAAATAAAATAAGATAAAAATAAAAATATTATCAACTTTATAACTTGTTATATGTTCAAACATCCTATTTCCAAATAAGGTGACATTTACAGGTTCTAGGGATTAGGACTTCAGCATATCTTGCTGGGGACACAATTTAACTCCCAATACCCATGATGATCAGGGCATGGGTCCCTGTCCTTTCTCAGAACTATACAAATCCACCCCGTGGTTCTGGGTTGGCCTGTCCTCTAGTGTCCCCTTATTTTCTGAGACTTTGCTTCAATATATCCCTTTGAGGGGCTGGAGGTGTAGCTCAGTGGTAGAGCACTTGCTAGCAAGTACAAGGCCCTGGGTTAAATCCCCAGCACTGCAAAAAATAAACAAATAAGTAAAATAAGCTTTAAAGTATGTGTCCTTTGATATCTTTTTTTTTTGTACTAGGGATTGAACCCAGGGCCATTCTACCTCCAAGCTACATTTCCAGTCCTTTTTTATTTTTTTAGTTTGGAACAAGGTCTTGCTAAGTTGCTTAGGGTCTCACTAAGTTCCTGAGGCTGGCTTCAAACCTGCCATCTTCCTGTCTCAGCCTCTTGAGTACTGGAGTCCCAGGCATGCACCACCATGCCTGGCACCATGAATATTTTTCCATGAAGGTTAAAAGCACAGTACAAGGCACGGATGAAAGAGCTGACAGTGTGCTTGGGAGATGCAGTCCCAGAGCAGGGAGCCAGCAACGGCAAAAGGACAGATCAGAATGACCCCAGTGTCCCTGAGTGTCCCCGAGTGACCCTGAGTACACCACCTGCTGAGTGTCACTTCACAGTGAGCTACAGAGAGACATTGTGGTTGCTCAGCAAGCGTGTTTGCCTGCACATGGACTTTTTTAGAAGATTCACAAGGTGAAAACATAGCTCCCAGCAGTCCACAGAGGGAAGAACAGAGGAGCCGGGCATGGTGGCACCCACTTATAATCCTAGTACCCCGGCTGAGACAGGGGATCACAGATTCGAGGCCAGCCTCTGCAACGTAGTGATACCCTGTTTCCAAATAAAAAATAAAAAGGTCTGAGGGTGTAGCTCAGGGGTAGAACGCCCCCTGGGTTCGATCCCTAGTAGTACACACACACAAAATTTGAGAGAAGAACAGAGGGGGATTTACCTGCCCTGTTCCTTTTCATCTCCTGTTCCCACTGTGGCATTTCATGCAAGTCCACAAATGAAGGGACAACTTGGCGTGGTGAGGTGACAACCAAGAGAGACAAAGGAGGGTGCGGTTGGGGATCCTGAGAAGGCGCACGAGGCTTGCGTCAGTTCAGCCCACACCTCGCCGCTCAGCCTGCCGGCCCCTCCGTGGTCTTGCTCTCCTCCTCCTACGTGGGGACCTCCATTGTTCTTAGAGAACTAAGACATCCTCATCCTTCCCCTCCCCTCCCCTCCTCCTCCTCACTGGGGATTGAACCCAAAAGAGTTCTACCTCCAAACTACACCCCCAGCCCTTTTCTTTTTTTTTTTATTTTGAAACAGGGTCTAGCTAAGTTGCTCAGGGTCTCACTAACTTGCTAAAGCTGGCCTTGAACTCTCAATCCTCCTGTCTCAGCCTCCCAAGTCCTAGGATTACAGGCGTGCACCACCTCGCCTGGCTTGACTCTTGAATCTTCTTGCTTTGCCCATTAACAGCATCGCCAGACCGGGGAGCATGAGAGACACCCAGGGACCCTCAGGGGTCTCTTCTAGATGTTCTCCCAATGCCTGTTGGGGCCACTAACTTAACTCATGGAAGTTAGGTATAGTCACTCTCTTCATCTGTTGGTCACAAGTGTGAGAAGCCAAAAGTGGCCCCATGATATCACAGCTTCCAATTTAACGGAACCCTTATTGTGTCACATGACCCCTCACCCCAGAAGTAAATGAAACCTCTAACTCAGCCCCAGTGTGTGAGGCTGAGAAGCACAAACTCTGCAAGGGGTTACTATGCAGGACAGTGCGACACCTCTGGGCCCGCTAGTGGTAGTTACGGGTGACATGGCACCAGATATCGGTTGCCCATTCAAGGCGTGTCCTAAGTCCTGGAGAAGTCTCAGCCCAAGGGACATCTTCTCACACGGTGCCTTGCTGAGCCTTCTGTCACGCTCTGCTCCTGAGTGACAGCTGGGCTCACCAAGGTGGATTGAACCCAGGGCCGCACATGTGCTAGGCAAGGGCTCTGCCACTGAGTGGCATCCCAACCCTTTTTTATTTTTTATTTTTATTTTTGAGACAGGATCGCAATAACTTTCTCATGCTGGCTTCAAACTTGCGATCCTTCTTTCTCAACCTCCCGAGTAGCTGGGATTACAGGCGTGCACACCACTCATGGCCCTTTCTTTTTTTTTCTTTCTTTTGCAATACTGGGGATAGAACCCAGGGGCATTCTACCTCCAGGCTATGCCCCCAGCCCTATTTTTTATTTTGAAACAGGGTCTCACTAAGTTGCGGAGGGCCTCACTAAGTAGCTGAGGCTGGCTTTGAACCTGTGATCCTCCTATCTCAGCCTCCCAAGTACTGGGATTACAAGCGTGCACCACCACGCCCGGCTATTCACGGCCCTTTCTTGACTTGCTAGCTTCGTTTTCTCTCTTCCACTCTTTTACTCCCAATACTCTAACCAGAGAGTATTTGTTTACTTATTGTGGCACTGGGGATTGAACCCAGGGGCATTCTACCTCCCAGCCACACCCCCAGCCTTTTTTATTTTCTGTTTTGAAACAGGGTCCCGCTAGGTTCCTTAGAGACTCACTTAGTTGCTGAGGCTGGTCTTGAACCTGAGATCCTCCTGTCTCAGCCTTCCAAGTACTGTGATTACAGGCATGCACCACCACGCCTGGCTCAGAACCTTTTTTATTCTTCAAAATAAACCCTTCTTTGTCTTTGTAAACCCTTCTTTGTCTTGTGGTCTTTGCCTCTGATGGTCCCTCTGCCTACAATGTGGTCCATGCCCCTCTTCTTTTTGAGCGAAGTTATAGTGTCATTTATGGTCAGTCACTACATGATTTAATACCTGAACAATCTCCAGCTTAAAATGACCTTGAATCTAGAGGATCAGGCTTCCAAGAGGGATCCCCAACTTTGCTAGTTCTGTAGATTAGAGTGAATTTTGTTCCATCATAAGATGCCAACACTATGAACTACATCTTCCTTTAGCTGTATGTTGTTTCCTCTGAGGAGCATGTCCCAAGCAGAAGGGAATCAAAAAGGGAAACCACTGTTCAAATAAAAGATGAATGTCTTAGCCAGACATAGTGATGCACGCCTGTATTCCAAGTACTTGGGAGGCTGAGGCAGGAGGATCGTAAGTTTGAGGCCAGCCTGGGTAACTTAGACCCTGTCTCAAAATAGAATTTTAAAAAAAGGGCTGGGGGCTGGGCGTGGTGGTGCACGCTTGTAATCCCAGTGCTTGGGAGGCTGAGACCAGAGGATCCGGGTTCGCAGCCAGCCTCAGCTACTTAGTGAGACCCTCCACAACTTAGTGAGACCCTGTTTCAAAATAAAGAATAAAAAATGGGCTGAGGGTATAGCTCAGAGGTAGAATGCCCCTGGGTTCAATCCCCAGTGCCGCAAAAAAAAAAAAAAAAAAAAAAAGGGCTGGGGGCTGAGTGTGGTGGCACACACCTGTAATCCCAGTTCTTGGGAGGCTGAGACAGGAGGATTGCAGGTTCAAGACCAGCCTCTGCAACTTAGCAAGACCCTGTTTCAAAACAAACAAAAAGGGGCTGTGGGTATAGCTTGGAAATAGAATGCCTCTGGGTTCAATCCCTAGTACCTCCCCACACATAAAAAAAAAAGAAAGAAAAAATAAAATAAAAGATGAATGGCTTATTGAGTGTCGAGTCATTTGACTTTAGAACTGGTAGAAGAATCGAGAAAATGACAGGTGGTATATAGCCTGGGAAAATCAATGAGCATTCAAGGACAGTGAAAATTGCCAGACGAGCTCCTGCCACCAGCGGTATTACATGCTGGCCAATCGCTCTTCCTTTTCCAGTACCCTCTGTGGAAGGAGATTTGGGTTTCATGGAGGCTTCTGAAGGGAGCGAGTTAAGTACATCCAGTCATGACAGTTGGATCTCAGCTTTCAGACACTGGTTGCCATTGGAAATGGCACACGCTTGAGTCGCCTCCACCTCCCCTTACTTTAATCCCATTAGCTCCATAGTCCTGCCACCTGCCATGGGGCTGGCCCCTCGGCATGTGGCAGCATGTGTGAGCCCGGCCAGGGCCTGGCGGCACCCTTGCTCTGTGGAGCTCTCTTTTGTGTATGTGTGTTGGAGGGAGGTGCTGAGAATTGAGCCCAGGTGCATTCTAACGCTGAGATACACCCCCAAACCTTTTTATTATTTGTTTTGAAACAGGGTCTCGCTAGGTTACTGAGAATCTCGGTTAGTTGCTGAGGCCAGTTTTGAACCTATGATCCTCCTATCTCAACTTCTAAGTACTGGGATACAGGCATGTGACAACACACCCGTGCTCTATGGATCTCTCTCTCTCTCTCTCTCTCTCTCTCTCTCTCTCTCTCTTTTGGTGGTAGTGGGGATTGAACCCAGAGGCATTCTACCTTTGAGCTACACCCCCAGCCCAATTTTGTTTCTTATTTGGAAACAGGGTCTTGCTAGGTTGATGAGAGTCTCACTACTTGCTGAGGCTGTCCTCAAACCTGTGATCCTCCCGTCTCAGCCTCCCAAGTACTGGGATTACAGGCGTGTGCCACCATGCCCGGCTTATGGATCTCTTGATGTAACAGAAGGGACAACTCTGTTCCCAGGTTGCTCCAAGCAGGAGGTGCCTCTGAGCCTGTTTCTGGGACTCTGGGCTTCCAATATGGGTTTTGGTGGCAGAATCCCACCCTGATCCAACTCCTTAGTTTTGAGACTTAGTGGAAAGAATCTGGTGTGGAGTCTGAGGCCTGCTGAGCCTTGGGGGCCTTGAGAGTCACCCTCTTCTCCATTCCATGGTGTCTGCAAGGGCTCAGACCACAGCAGCCACACCCTGCACATGGCACCAATGTCGGCCCTCTGCCTTCCAACACCTTTCCCATGGTGAGCAGCTGTGTCCTCCACCAAGCCACGAGCAAAGCGTCACTCCCCAACTGTGACTCTAAGAGCCCCTCCCAGCTAGAGCTCAGGGCTGAGGTCCTGAGAAGGTGCCTGGAGGGTTTCTTCAGTCGGAGCTGTTGAATCTGGGAGCCTGGACTCATACCTTCTCTTACATCCTATAGGAACCAGGGCGAAATGGCCCACACCTGCCGTGGCACCATCAACCTGGCCACAGCACACATGGACACGGAAGACTCTTGTGGTATCTTGCTGATGAGTGGGGGGCGGAGCTACCACCTCAAGGCCAGCTCAGAGGTGGAGCGGCAGCAGTGGCTCACGGTGCTGGAGCTGGCCAGGGCCAAGGCCATCCGTGTGATGAACTCCCATTCAGGTAGCGAGTGTGCTCGGTGTGGTGGGCGTGGACTGGTGGTCTCAGGGGTCTCGGGATGGGAATTGAAGGCAGGTGGGGGGCGGTGGTGACTGGGAGACTCAGGTGCACGTGCGCCCTTTCGACTCAGGAACGTGCGTTCTGGGCAGCGGGATGTGGGACCACTCCGCCACCGTGGTCTCAGGTGACTGGCGCTCTCTGGGATGGAAATGCTTGCTCTGGGCAGGGGCTGCTTGCACCTTTCTCTGGACAGGTCTGGTTGCCAAGACTTCAGCCCAGAAGCAGCAGTCTGGGCGTGAGGCCAGGCCCTTCCCCAGCGTCCCTGCTCTGGAGACTATGTTTAGACAGAGCTGATGTCTTTGCTGGGTGGGACGTCATCTCAGATGTTGTGAGCAAGATTTTTATTTTTTACTTCAATCAATTTAATTTTTTTTGTGGTACCAGGGGTTGAACCCAGGGGCATTCTACCTCCAAGCTACACCTCCAGCCCTATTTTTTATTCTTTATTTTGAAACAGGGTCTCACTAAGTTGTGGAGGGCCTCACTAAGTAGCTGAGGCTGGCCGTGAACCTGCGATCCTCCTGTCTCAGCCTTCCAAGTACTGGGATTACAAGCGTGCGCCACCACGCCCGGCAGAGTGGCAATTTTTTATATGATTTATAAACCAGTGGCTCTAAAAGCATGTGGGTAAATTCTGTCTTCGATGCCTGTCACCAGCCTCCAGCCCTGTTCTCTCACCCAGAGGCAAGAGTGTTAGGGTTTGGACATAGAACGTCCCCTGGAAAAGTTCATATATTGGTGATGCCAAAATGTTCAGAGGTGAAATAATTGGGTCATGAGGGTTCTAATCAGTGGATACACCCATTGATGGACTAATAATTTGAATGTATTTATTGGGCGGCAGCATAGGTAGGTGGGGCGTGGCTGGAGGAGGGGGTCACTGGGGTGTGGTCTTGGGGACTACATACGTCCTTGGGGCCCCTTCTCTCTCTTCCAGCCTCCATGATGTGAGAGCAGCATCCCTCTGCGCACCCTGCCGCTGCTATTTTATGTTTTGGGGCTGGCCCTACGGAATGAAATCATGGGCCCCAATAAATCTTTCTTCCTCTCAGCTCTGTGTCAGGGATTTAGACAGGAGCAGTGAGAGTGCTGACGAAGCCGTGTCGCACGTCTTGTTACATACGTGCCCAAATAGGTACCGGTTGCTTTGTGGCACTAGGGATTGAACCCAGGAACACTCTACCTCTGAGCTACACCCCCAGCCTTTTTATGTTTTTGTTTTTTTTTTTTTGCGGTACTGGGGATTGAACCCAGGGGCGTTCTACCTCCGAGCTACACTCCCGGCCCTATTTCTTATCCTTTATTTTGAAACCGGGTCTCACGAAGTTGCGGAGGGCCTCACTAAGTAGCTAAGGCTGGCCGCGAACCTGGATCCTCTGGTTTCAGCCTCCCAAGTACTGGGATTACAAGCATGCGCCACCACGCCTGGCTCTATGTTTTTGTTTTGAAACAGGGTCTCACTATTTGCTGAGAGTCTCACTATGTTGCCGAGGCTGGCCTCAAACTTGCGATCCTCCTGTCTCAGCCTCCCAAGTACTGGGATTACAGGCGTGCGCCACACACCAGGCTTATTGGTTTGTTTTAAATTGAGTTCTCTTTTCCTTATTTATCCTTACTGCCTCTTGGGAAGAAATGGGCTCACCATGTCCCTGTTCTCCTCCGGCGCTGTTCCGCGATGCCGAGTGATCCTCGTGTCCTTCTATCCTGCATGTGGCCTCTTCCCTCCCTAACCTTCTCCCTGCGCCCTTCCCCCTCACCCTGCCTGCCACGCGGCAGCCCCCACCTCCATGTCCCCTTGGGAAAGCCTGCCCATGGGCCTCCGAATGGGTCCTCCACCCGCCCTGCTCTGTAGGACTCCAGAGGCTCACCTCCGACCTCCTGCCGCTGTGCTGAGGCTGGGGGCGACCCACCCAGCCCCTGTCTGCAAGTTCTGGATGGGCCATCTCCTCCTGGGGTTGCCCTGCCCACCTCCAAGCCTCCCACTCAGACAGCTGTTTCCTGCCCACATGGCCGTCCCCTGCATCCGCGTTCAAGCTCATGAAGACCCCTGTCCTCTGGCCCCTCGGCCTTCTCGTTTACCCACGCTTCCTGCTGGCCAGCTCACCTGTGGGTCCCCGTGACCACGACTGTGATGCCAGCGCCTGTGCCCTCCCTGCCCTCCTGACCTTTCAGCCCATCCACTTGACAGACCGCAAGCCGGGACGAGCCCACTGTGACCTCCTGTGGGTATTTATCCAGCTGCTGGGGACAATATCTGTACCCGTGTAGGTCATGGCCACTAACCAGTCATGCTTCCCACTCGGCATCCCAGGCCCATAGAGTCTGGGAGCAGACCCTGTGCAGAGCTGTCAGTGGCTAGCGGCTGGGGCCCCAGGTGGTGTCGTAGGCACGGTCAGGGGACAGCCGTGCAGGGCTGGAGATGAGCAAGGCCACATGTCACCAAAGAGACCACATCAGGACCAATGAGCATTTGAAGATAGTCCTTTTCTTCTTTCTCTCCTTGTCCTTCCTTCCTTCCTTCTCACGCTTTCTTTCTTTCTTTTTTCTTTTCTTTTCTTTTTTTTTTGTGGTACTGGGGATTGAACCTAGGGGCATTCTACCTCCAAGCTACACCCCCAGCCCTATTTTTTATTTTTATTTTGAAACAGGGCCTTGCTAGGTTAATGAGAGTCTCACTACTTGCTGAGGCTGTCCTCGAACCTGTGATCCTCCTGTTTCAGTCTCCCAAGTCCTGGGATTACAGGCGTGCACCACCATGCCTGGCTCTTTCTTTTCTTTTGCTACTGGAGATTGAACCCAGGGGAGCTCTGGCACTGAGCAACATCCCCAGCCATTTTTATTTATTTATTTTTTAAATTTTGAAACAGGGTCTAGCTAAGTTACTCAGGCTGTCCTCAAACTTGGGATCCTGCCTCAGCCTCTCCAGTAGCCGGATTATAGGCGTGCGCCATCATGCCTGGCTCAAGACCATCCGTTCTTATTCTTGGACTCTCAAACCATTTCTTATGCTTTATTAAAAGTATAAGAGTAAGGGCACAGAGTTTTCTGGTATTCTGATGAAGAGTCAGGCACCCCAGCACTCCAGCATTGATTTGCTCTTTAAGTAGCTTCCAAAACGTGAGCACTCTTTGATGTTGGAAAGCTTTATCTGGTGTCTAATGCTGCCATCTGGTGGCTGGTAGCCTTTAGGAGGGCCAGGCATGGCTGGCCTTCTCATTCACCCATCGTGTGTGTGTGTGTGTGTGTGTGTGTGTGTGTGTGTGTGTGTGTGTTTCTGGGAATTGAGCCCAGCAGCATCATTCTACCTCCGAACTACACCCCCAGCCCTTTTTTATTTTGAAACGGGTTTGCCAAGTTGCCGAGGCTGGCCTGGAACCGGGGATCCTCCTGTCTCAGCCTCCCAAGTACTGGGATTACAGGCATGCACTGCGGTGCCCAATTCCCAGTTGGCTCTGGGAACCCTTAGCACTCTGCATGCACTCACCGCTGTCACCCAGCAAAAGATCTTGCTTTCTCATTAATAGAACAAAAACAAGTCGGCAGCCTGGGTCACCTCGGCTGTCCGTACTCAGGTTTACAACCTGCCCTGCATCCGCCCCGTGCGACATGATGAAGGGCGTCCTCCTTCAACCAGTGCCGGCCCCTGGGACTGTCCTTTCCCTCTTCCTGAGACCTGGCTCTGTCGCGCTCTCTCTCCCAGAGCCTCAGCCTCTCGTGGCTTCTTCCCGCTGCGTGGGATTCTCCACCTGCTACCCCGACACTGCTCGTCACCTTCCATACCTCGCAGGTGGCACAGGAGCAAGCCGGGTCTCACCTTGACTCCTGCTCTCCTCTCCTCTCCTCTCCTCTCCTCTCCTCTCCTCTCCTCTCACACTCAGCTTGTCACCAGACCCTGCCAGTGCCAGCCCTGAGCAGTTTCACATCTGCCCTTTGTCCTCCACCTGCAGGGCCTCACCCTGGCTGGCTGCCCAGCCTCCCAGAGTCTGGCCTCCAGAGTCTTCCAGTAGAGCCTCTCCCGACAGCCAGGGACCCCAAGAAGGCTGCTCAGAACTTGTGGCCCGAACCTAACTGGGTTGATTGCCTGCTAAAATGAAAATATCAGCCGGGCGTGGTGGCGCACTCTTGTAATCCCAGTACTTGGGAAGCTGAGACAGGAGGATTCCAGGTTCGAGGTGAGACTCAGCAGCTTAGTGAGGCCCTTTGCAATTTAGTGAGACCCTGTTTCAAAATAAAAAATGAAATCGGGCTGGGAGTGTAGCTCAGAGGTAGAACATCCCTGGATTCAATCCCCAGCACCACACAAAAAAAGAAACTTTAATAAAATGAAAATGTCAAATAACCAACATCAGGAATGAAGAAAGCAATTAACAGTATAATTTCCACAAAAATAAGAGGATATTGAGGGACTACTATAAGCTACTCTTCCCACAAATTTGACAAATTAGATGAAATAAACCAATGCCTTAAAAATGACAAATTCCAACCACGCGCGGTGGTACACACCTGTAATCCCAGTACTTGGGAGGCCAAGACAGGAATATCACAGGTTCAAGGCAACCTTAGAACTACTAAGTTCTGAACATAAAAAATAAAAAAAACTGGGGGTGTAGCTTGATGGTAGAATGCCCCTGGGTTCAATCCCCCATACACACACAAAAAAGACAAACTCCAAAACTCATCCAAGATCAAATTCATCACCTGAGTAATGCTATAGCTGTTACAACCTTCCAGAAAAGAAATCTTCAGGCTTACATGATTTCACTGGTGAATTTTAGGAAACATTTGGAAAAAGAGCAACACCATTTCCATACAACACCATTTCCATACAGTCTCTTCCAGAAAATAGAAAAGGGGGTAACAATTCCCAACTCATTTTTATGAGGACAGTGTCACCCGATACCAATCTGGACAAAGATAGTACAAGAAAAGAAAATGTCAAACCGCTGTCTCTCATGAACATAAATGAAAAAACCTTCAAGAAAACATTAGCAATATGAGTCCAGCAAACTACAAGTGGGATAATACACAATGATAAGGTGGGGCTCAGACTAGGAGCATAAGAGAGGTTTACTATTTGAAAATCAACCAACGGATCACCACATTAGCCGTCTAAATAAGAAAATCCACATCATTATATTAATTGGTACAGAAAAGGTATTTGAAAAAATTCAATATTGCTCATGGTAAAAACCCTCAGCAAACTAGAATTTCCTCCACCTTCAAAAAGGCAATACTATACTTAATTGTGAAAGACTGAAGGGTTTTCCCCTAGGATCAGTAAAAAAAGAAAAAGTCAAGGATGTCCACTGTCACCTGTCATATTCATCTTCATACTGAAAGTCCCAGCCAGTGTAATATGGCAAGAAAAAGAAACCAAAGGCATTCAGACTGGAAAGGAAGGAACAACTTATCCCTATTTGCAAGTGACATGATGGATATATAGAAAAGCCTCAAGAAATCAACACAAGTATGCTTAGAGTAAGTGAGTTTAACAAGGTCACAAAATACAAGGTCAATACACAAAAGTCAGTCATATTTCTATGTACTACCAGTGCAACTGGAAACCAACATTTAAAAAAAATATCATTTAGCCGGGCGTGGTGGCGCACGTTTGTAATACCAGTACTTGGGAGTCTGAGACAGGAGAATCACAGGTTCGAGGCCAGCCTCAGCAACTTAGTGAGACTCCGTTTCAAAACAAAAAAGAAAAAGGGCTGAGGATGTAGCTCAGGGGTACAATGCCCCTGGGTTCAATCCCCAGTACCACTACCAAAAAGAAGAAGAAGAAGAAGAAGAAGAAGAAGAAGAGGAGGAGGAGGAGGAGGAGGAGGAGGAGAGGGGTTGCTCTTCTCAGGACAAAGGGAAAATGTAGCCATATTTGTTCTGTTTTCAAGTTCAAATTAAACTGGGTGACTTGTGCTTTTATTTTTATTTATTTTTTGGTGCTGGGGATTGAACACAGGGACATTCTACCTCAGAGCTATAGGGTCTTGCTAAGTAGGATAGCCTTATACTACTAAAATTTATTTATTGCGTATCTAAAATTCAAATGTAAAACAAAAAATAAAAAGGGCTGGCAATATTGCTCAGAGGCAGTATGCCCCTGGGTTCAATCCCCAGTACCACAAAAATAAGTACATTTTTTCTCCCTGCATTTTACCCTATCCTGGGGAACCTCAACACCAGGCCCCCTTGGGGCTCTGCTGTGGACTGCCAGGTTCAAAGACAAACCTCCTCGTAAGAAATTTGCGTGTCCCAGCCGGGCATGGTGGCGCACCCTTGGAATCCCAGTACTTGGGAGGCTGAGACAGGAGGATCACAGATTCGCCGCCAGCCTTAGCTACTTAGTGAGGCCCTCCACAACTTATTGAGACCCTGTTTCAAAAAAATAAAGAATAAAAAAGAGGGCTGGGGGTGTAGCTTGGAGGTAGAATGCCCCTGGGTTCAATCCCCAGTACCACACACAAAAAAAGAAAGAAAATAGCATGTTCCTTCAGTTGACACAGGGGGGCGCTAGAAGACGGCTTGTTGCTTTCTCTGCTAGGGAAATGCCAACAGGGTGCTAACTTGCAACATCCACCCAGTACTTGTGAATTGTTTGCAGATCTTGGAGTCCAGCACCCTGAGGGGCTCTGGGCAGCATGCATAATGAGCTGGCCACCTCTCTCTCGAGTCTTCGCTCTGGGGTGGGGGGTGGTGCTAACCCAGGTCCTCAGGGGCTCCTCTCTCCCGCTCTGCTCCACAGGTGGCCTGCCCCCACCTTGATGTCATAGCCCTATTCTGATATCACAGCCCAGAGTTGGAGTTAGCCCAGGCAGCCTGAGAACAAGCAAGGCAGGCCACTGAGCAGGGGTGAAGGGGGCTTGGGTGGCTGGTGGCCCTGGGGGCTGACCCTAAAGAACATCTGGGCAGCCTGCCATCCTATTGCACCAACATGAAAACCTATAAAAGGTAGGACTCGGAAGGCTTTCCCCCTGTCGCCGTTGGCTGTGTCTCTCTGGATAGAGGCGATTCCTGGGGAGCGTGGAAGTGACCTGACTCTGGCTACAGGTCTCGGAGAACCCACCCCTACGTGCCTGGGCACGCATGTGTCCCTGGGCTGCTTGGCAGTGCTCTCTGACCATACGATGGGATGGCTTCCTGAAACACGTTTCCTATTTGTTGGGGGAGTCATTCCTTAGGGTTGGAGAATGCCTGTAGGTACCAACCCATGGTGGCTTCTTGTGTGGCCACTGCCTCCCTCCTTACTGCCTAAGATGGAGGGCCGGCTGGGCGTGGTGGTGTGCACCTATAATCCCAGTACTTGGGAGGCTGAGATGGGAGGATTGCATTCTAGGCCAACCTTGGCAACTTCGTGAGACCCTGTTTCAAAACAAAAAAGAACAAGGGCTGGGAGCGTAGCGTGGAGGGAGAATGCTCCTGGGTTCAATCCCTAGTACCACCACCACCAAAAAGAAAAAAGAAGTGGGGCGGGGAGAAGGATGTGGAGCGGGGCAGGGGAGGGGTGTGCTCTTCTCAGGACAGAGGGAAAATGTAGCTGTGTTTAGGCTGTTACCCTCTGTCTGACCCCTCAGTCCCAGGAAGAATCCCCATCCTCTTAGGTGGTTGCAAGGTATAAAGAGGTTTCTCGTGAACCCAGTGAGTTAGTAAAAAGTTGACTGGCATGGGTTAAACAACTCAACAACAAATTCTTTAACTTTGGTGGCACGAAACCTCCCTGGTGCATATTAAAGCCACAGATTGTCAGGGGAAGCCACTGAGAGTCTGATCTGATGGTCAGTTTGCACTCAAGAGCCCCCCCTTTTGGCCGTGCTGGGGATCAAACCCAGGGCCTTGGGCATGCTAGGCAAGCACTCTGCCATCAAGCCACATTCCCAGCCCAGGAGATGAACGGAACTCTTATTTATTGTGGACCTGGGGATTGAACCCAGGGGCATTCTACCACTGAGTTACACCCCCGCCCCCTTTTTTAAATTTTTATTTTGAAACAGGGTCTCGTTAGGTTGATGAGAGTCTCACTACTTGCTGAGGCTGACCTTGAACCTATGATCCTCCTGTCTCAGCCTTCCAGGTACTGGGATTATAGGCTTGCACTACCACACCTGGCCTAGGAACCCTCATTTATTTATTTATTTATTTTTTTTGCGGTACCGGGGATTGAACCCAGGGGCGTTCTACCTCCGCGCTACGCCCCCGGCCCTATTTTTTTATCCTTTATTTTGAAACCGGGTCTCATGAAGTTGTAGAGGGCCTCACTAAGGAGAGAGAGAGAGAGAGAGAGAGAGAGAGAGAGAGACAGGGAGAGAGAGAGCGAGAGAGCTGAGGCTGGCCGCAAACCCTGATCCTCCGGTCTCCGCCTCCCAAAGTACTGGGATTCCAAGCGTGCGCCACCACGCCTGGCTGGACCCTCATTTATAATAAACATTCCATGCAGGGTTCCTGTCAGCCCCCATGGGTCTCGCTTTGAGAAACACAGTCTAGATCGCTTGTGGCTGCGGGTTTGCTTCCCCTGTTTCCAAGTTCTATGTTTTCCATGGAATGAGGGTTTAATTAGTTAATTAATTAGCTTGTGTGTTTATTTATTTTTACAGTTCTGGGGATCGAACTCGGGGCCTCACACATGCCAGGCAAGCACTCTGCCACTGAGCTACAGCCCCCCCCCCATGTATTTATTTAATGTGCTGCATCGAGAGAGACAGAAAGAGTGATGTAGGGCTGTATTGTCCACCGAACGTGTTCATGGTCAACTTCTCAGCCCCTGTCTTCTAGACCTAGGTGCAGCCCCTCTCTCTCCCTAAAAGAAGGGATTGTAACCAGGCGCAGTGGCACATGCCTGTAATCCCAGCTACTTGGTAGGCTGAGGCAGGAGGATCTCAGATTCTAGGCCAGCCTGGGCAATTTAGGGAGACCCTGTCTCAAAATAAAAAAGATAAAATGGGGCTGAGGGTCTAACTCAAAGGTAGAATGCCCCTAGGTTCAAACCCCAGTAACACACACACACACACACACACACACACACACACACCAAAAAACCCCACAAACTTTTGTTGTAGCCGTTGTTATGGAAAATTTAAGACACAAACTGAGGTAGACAGAAGTCGCAGGACCCGCGTGTAGCTGTCAGCTGGATGTCACAGTTATCAACTCACGGCCGACCTTGTCTCTAGGCCTCCACTGTCCCCCCCCCCCGATCATGTTGAAGCAGATCTCACCTGCAGACCTCACATCATTCCATTTGTCCACATTTCTGGATGTGTCTTTAGAGGATACGGATTCCTTTTTTTAAAAAAAAGAAAAACAGCTGAAGGACTGTGCTCAGATTTACAAAATGAACATGGATTAGAAGGAAGTTTAGTTAAGAGCCAGCTCTCTCTGGGTGTCCTGGAGAATGGGAGGGAGGTAGAAAAGGGAGTGCAGCCGGGCGTGGTGGCGCATATCTGTAATCCTGGTACTTGGAGGCTGAGGCAGGAGGATCACAGGTTCGAAGGGGGGGGGCTGGAAGGACAGCCCTTGATGCCAGGGCCCTGCCTGGTGAAGGGAGGGGCGAGTGGGGGAGTCGCTGACAAGGACACAGAAATGCAGCCGTCCAGCACCCACGCTCGCAAAGGGAAGAGCCACCAGAAAGCAGCGTCTGTCCTGCAGGAGGTGAGAGCAGTTTGGATTTAGCTGTGACCCTGTGACCCATACAGATGGCTGTGGCTTACCCCCGAGGGACCCATATTCTTTTTATATGAAAGAGGCTCGGGTGTACCAGCCAGCTTGAATGGTTGTGCGGAATTCAAAGAGATGGCTCTTCAGATCTCAGAGAAACGGAGCCAGGTGTTCGCAGTGAGGGCGACAGGCAGCGTTCGTTCTGACCTGGCCCCTCCTCATAGGACCTTGGCCTGCCAGCCAGGCCCGAGAGCCAGCCCAGAGAGAGGCTCCCTTATTTCAGTAGAAAACTAGTCCTTGTGAGCCAGGCATGGTGGCACACCTGCAATCCCAGTACTGGGGAGGCTGAGACAGGAGTATTGCAGGTTCAAGGCCAGCCTCTGCAACTACTTGAGACCCATAGCAACTTAGCAATACTCTGTTTCAAAATAAAAAAGGGCTGAGGTGTGGCTTGGAGGTAGAATGCCCCTGGGTTCAATCCCCAGTACCCAAAAAAGAAAAATAGGCATTGTGGAATATGTTATTTCCTTTAGTTGGGGGTTGTTGTTGGTGGTGACATTCTTCTTATGAAGAGATCAGAGTGATGACAAAAGTCATCGCCTGTATTTGATACCCTCTTACCATTATGGTAGATTAAGCTCCATTTTCCTGCTGGGACAATTACCTTGATTACTGATTACTTCCTTTGTGACTTAGGGGCAGAGCCCCACTTGCTCTTGTGACAGTCACCTTGGAAGGAAGGGCGTACGCTTCGTTGCTGTTTAGATGTTAACCGGCACGTGGACGTGTGGGCAGGATTGAGGGCGATGCACCCTGAGCTCACTCTGTCGCTGCTTCCCCGGCAGGGGCGGGTGCAGACAGGACCGTGACATTTCCTGGGTCCCTCCTGCACCTCACTTTGCCACTTTGCCATACTCGATTGTAGTATCTTGAAAAGTCAAGGCGAAGTATTCCAGGCTATGGAAGGCTGGGTGCTGAGTCTCAGTTGCCTGGTGGTAGGAACAGGTGTGGCTTAGCTAACGGGGTACAAAATTTGGGATCCTGGCTTTGCCCTGGGGTCTCTGTGAGACCTTAGACAAAGCCCTCATCTCTGTAAGCCTCAACTTCTCAGTCCCTAAAAGTAAGAATAATGTCTGTATCCTGAGATGGTTTTGAGGGTAAATATCAAGCACAGTAATACTAAAATAAAATAATGCCAAGCAGCTCTAGGTGAGAGGGAAGTGGCTTATAAATGCCGGTTGGTGTCACCACAGTCCCTGGCTCTTCAACTGGGGTCCTTTGCTGATACTTGATCTGTGTGTGTTGGTCTCATGAATGCAGGGTATCTCCTAACTACACTGGAAATGCTTTTATAGAGGGATGTTTACTAATTCTTTTCTTTTTCTTCCTCTTTTTGGTACTGGGGATTGATTGAATCCAGGAACATTTTACCTATGAGCTCCACCACGAACCCCCTTTATTTTTCATTTTGAAACAGGGCCTCACTAAGTTGCTGAGGGCCTCACTAAGTTGCGGAGGGCCTCACTAAGTTGCGGAGGGCCTCACTAAGTTGCTGAGGGCCTCACTAAGTTGCGGAGGGCCTCACTAAGTTGCTGAGGGCCTCACTAAGTTGCGGAGGGCCTCACTAAGTTGCTGAGGGCCTCACTAAGTTGCTGAGGGCCTCACTAAGTCTACAGCAGTGGGGACATTCCCAGCCTTCAGTTTTGTATCTCACTGAACTCAACTACACATCGTGGACGTTCTGTGTCAACGAATATACATTGGCAGCCTTACTTTTTATAGCATTTTTATTATGGGCACTCTAACACAGCTATACGTGTGTGAGTACACCTGTACATACGCACACACATGCACTCTCCGTGTTCTTTTTTTTTTGCGGTACCCGGAATTGAACCCAGGGGCATTCTACCTCTGGGCTCCACCCCGGCCCTATTTTTTTTTACTCTTTATTTTGAAACAAGGGTCTCACTAAATTGAGGAGGGCCTCACTAAGTAGCTGAGGCTGACCACGAACCCGGATCCTCTGGTCTCAGCCTCCCGAGTACTGGAACACCCCTGGGCTTGATCCCTAGAACCCCATCCCCCCAAAAAAATTGTCTTTAATGTCACTATAATTTTTTTTTTTTTGCAGTACTCGAGATTGAACCCAGGGGCATTCTACCTCTCAGCTATACCCCCAGCCCTATTTTTTATTCTTTTTTTTTTTTGCGGTACCGGGGATTGAACCCAGGGGCGTTCTACCTCCGCGCTACACCCCCGGCCCTATTTTTTTATACTTTATTTTGAAACCGGGTCTCATGAAGTTGCAGAGGGCCTCACTAGGTAGAGAGAGACAGAGAGACAGAGACAGAGAGAGGAGAGAGGAGAAAGGAGAGAGGAGAGAGAGAGAAAGAGCGCTGAAGCTGGCCGCGAACCTGGATCCTCCGGTCTCCGCCTCCCAAAGTACTGGGATTACAAGCGTGCACCACCACGCCCGGCAGTTTTATTCTTTATTTTGAAACAGGGTCTCACTATGTTGCAGAGGCCTCACTAAGTAGCTGAGGCTGGCCTGCGAACCTGCGATCCTCCAGTCTCAGCCTCCCAAGTACTGGGATTACAAGTGTGTGCCGCCATGCCCGGCTCACTGTAATGCTTTTAATAGCATAGGGAATCACGTTTAAGTGAATAGCAGAGGATAATTTGTTCTTATCAGTTCCCTCTTCCTCCCTCTCCTCCAAAAGATGGAGTGTCAATTTCCTCCCATCGGCTTCCAGACAGATGAGCGTGGCTGTGAGCCAGCTCTACTAACAGGGCCTTCTGTCTCGCTGCTCTCCCAGGCTGCAGGCATCACTCTCCCCGACAGCTCCACGCCTCCCTCAGAAAAAGTGCCGCGTGGGCCGCCACTACGGGCGCTCTGGCAATTTTCTCCAGTGTGTGGTTATCAATCAATAGCCCTGAGTCATGGCCGCGTCTGGGGGCCCTGAGCCCAGTGTGGGCATTTCTGTGATAGGGCAGATTCAAGTGATAGAGCAGTAGCGCTTTTACACACGCTAGGGGAAAGGATGGACATGTGGGTATTTCCATATGCTACTTGCTGAGGCTGTCCTCCAACCTGCGATTCTCCTGCCTCAGCCTCCCAAGTACTGGGATTACAGGCGTGTGCCACCATGCCAGGCCCCATTATGTTTTTAATTTAATCCCCTTGGCATTTGCAGATCCAACTTTAGTCATCTCACCTGGTTTCAAGCAACCCAGAAATAAACACCATGTGCTGATTTTATTTTAATATTTTATCCCACTGATAGACATGCATAGGAAGGAAGGTAGCCGGTGTGGTGCTTCTAATGAAAAGCAGTCGCCCTGTTCCCCCACCTCCCTGAGCCATTGCTGCCTTTAGCTATGCCATGGTGCCCCCCCTGAATCATTTATTCTCTGGCTCAGGCCCCAGCCTGAGTTGTGGGTGTGAGAGGCCGGAGCGGGCTCCTGGGAGTCTCTGACCCGGGAGCGAGCCCAGCAGCTGCCCATGATCACCAGCGACACCCTTTCTTTGTTTCTTCCTTTCTTCCATAAAATGATCCTGAAGTGGGCCCAAACGTTCAGACCTGGGGTTGTTTAGAGGGAAGGAGACCCAATATGGTTTGCACCCCCATTTCCTTTCCCCGCTCTCTGGTGCTGGGGCTGACTGTGGATGGTGCGGGGCTCTGTGCAGGCACACCTGGATGGGTCACTGTCTCAGCAAGCCATACCGTCCTGCCTGGAGGAAGGGACGCATTATCAGGTCATCCAAAGAGGACCTCCCTGCCCTGGGTGGGAGGAACTCAGCACTCTGCCCCGTCACTGTTAGGACGCGGCGATGCTCTGGTCGACATCTGTCCTCTCCATGTGACTGTTGTGCCACTAAGACAAGACAGGCAGTATGTCTCTTGCCCAGTGCCAAGCGCAGGGCCTGGCTCCCACAGGTGCTCGGGAGCGAGAGGTGGCGCTGGCGATCACACTCGGACTTTCGAAGCTCTGCCGCTGCATCTCCGGGATGAGAAGGTGGTGCGGGGCAGGACCAGGGAAGGGTCCTCTTGTTTATTATTTGGTGGGGGACACCCATGACTAAGAGGGGTCTTTGCTCAGAAGCCAGTCCCGGAGTTCCCTGGGTCCTAACCTGGTCACGTTACTGCAACCCCCCTGAGCCCAGGTGCTTCTCTGGCACCCTTACAACTGAAGCTCAGGGAGAGGGAAATAGAGCGGGCGCGCCCAGGTTTTTATTAGCTACAGCGTTGGCATCTTTCTGCCAGAAATCTGTGCTTGTAAACTGAATCCTGTCACCACGCCTCCGCCTCCTGCAAAGATCGCAGCCAGAGGTTCTCCAGGGAATTGGGCTGGTGGCCCCACGAAACCCACAGGCTGCACACTGGCCTCGCGTGAGCTAACAGGAGCGGGGTCTGCCCATCCCGGGAAGGCTGGGCTTTCAGCAGGTGACAGGAGGACAGAACACAGGAAGGATTGGGGCCTCGTGGCGCTTGTCCCAACCGAGGGATGCGTGCGGCATGGTTTCTTGAGGGACAGCCACTCTTGTGTTTTTTGTCTTCAATACATGTTTTTTCCTTTTTCTTTCTTCTTTTTTTTGTAACTGGGGATAGAACACAGGGGCATCCTTCCTCTGAGCTACATCCCCAGCCCTTTTTATTTATTTTACTTTGGAAACAGGGTCTCACTAATTTGCTGAGGCTGGCCTCGAACCTGTCATCCTATCTCAGCGTCCCAAGTACCAGGATTACAGGTGTGCACCACCATGCCGGCTTCAGTACATGTCTTCTTTAAAAAAAAAAAAAACAACTTCTTTGAGGTATAATTGACATGCAGTAAACTGTCTGTGGTTAAAGTGGACAAGTTGATAAGTTTTGACTCTTGCATACATCCTTGAAATCACCATCACCATCAAGATAAGGCACAAATTCCAAGTCTCCTCTGCCCTTTTGCTCTTCCTCCTCACCCCTCCCCAGGCAACCAGTAACCTGCCTCCTGGCACAGTAGATCAGGGTGCATTTTCTAGAACTCCATACGCATGGAATTGTGTGTGGTGTACTCTTCTATTTGGCTTCTTCCATCCAGCATAACTTTTTATTTTGGTTCTGAGGATTGAACCGAGGGGTACTCTACCTCTGAGCTACACCCCCAGCCCTTTTTATTTTTTTATTTGAAACAGGGTCTCACTACATTGCCGAGGCTGTCCTTAAACCTGTGATCCTCCTGTCTCAGCCTCCCAAGTACTGGGATTACAGGCATGCGCCTCCACGCCAGGCCAGCCTAACTCTTGAAATCCACTTGTGTTGTTGCGTGTGTCATTATTCTGTTGTCTCTTCTTGCTGGGCATGCTGCCTCCTGTGGACACGCTGCAGTCTGTTCCTTTGCTGTCTGTTGATGGACATTCCAGTTGTTTCCAGGTGTGGTCATGACACAGAGAGCTGCTGTAGACATTCGTGTAAAGTCTTTGTGTGGACACACGCCGTCTTCTCTTGGGTAAACACCTAGGAGTTCAGTGGCTGGATCACAGGATAGATACATGTTTTAACTTTTTAGGAAATAGCCAGACTGTCTTCCAAAGTGCTTGAATCATTTTACATGCCCACTACTTGCCAGCCTGGATGGAGCCGCCTATCCCAGAACAATCTGAGGAAGTGATGGACACGGGCTTTCCCAGTGATGAACTACTTAGTTTACATTTTGAATAATCACTGTATGTTTCCTCACACATACATACATTATACTCTTTTATTTATTTTCTTTTATTTTTTTGGTACCAGAGATTGAAGCCAGGAGCATTCTACCTCTGAGTTATACCCCTAGCCCCATTTTGTAGTTTTTATTTAGAAACAAGGTCTCACTAAGTTGCTGAGAGTCTCGCTAAGTTGCTGAGACTGGCCTTGAACCTGTGATTCTCCTGTCTCAGCCTGCCAAGTACTGGGATTACAGGCGTGCGCCACCACAACCAGCAACAAGTGTGTCTTGTAGCCTTGTGCCAGTCGTGAGGAAGGCACCTAACTTTCATGTTTTGCAAAAGTATATCGGATTTTCCCAACAGCCTTTATTCTGTTTCTGAACACTCTATTCTCCACTGATCTTTTTATAAACTCCTGGGCCTCTACCCCACAATTTAATCATGAGTGCTTCACAGTATTATTTTGACAGCCGGTCAGGTAAATCCTCCCTTATTGTTCCTTAATATAAAAAATTTATTGGAGTTTTCTCTTCTCTGTACATTCGGAATCAGCTTAGGTTTTATTAAAAACACCCGTTGGGATTTCGTTTGGCATTACACTTGAGTTGTAGAGGACTATTTCCTCTCTAACCGTGCAATATGTGGACCATGTTTTGGGGCAGTCAGTATTTTTGCACGCATGTACTTCTGATCCAGAAAACTGCTTTCTTGCTAAATTTTCTAGAGGTTAGTGTATCTTAAATCAACTCATATTTATGATAAATATTTACCATACGTCTCTCAGTGCCAGACAGTGCCAGGGGGCGAGCAGTGAGTGGAAAATAAAAGGCATGCCCCCGGCTGGGCACGGTGCGCACGCCTGCAATGCCGGTACTTGAGAAGCTGAAACAGGAGGATCGCAGGTTCGATGGCAGTCTCAGCAACTTAGCAAGACCCAGTCCTTTTTATTTTTTTATTTGGAAACAGAGACTCACTAAGTTGGTGGGAAGGCTGCCTGGAGGAGGTGATGTGTAAACTGAGACAGGAAGGGCGAGGCGGAAGGATGTGGCTGCTGGAGTGCAGCGTGAAAGCGAGGCCCTGGGGAGAGCGAAGGACACTCAGGGTGGCAGGAGCAGAGGGTGGGACAGGGGTGGTGATGGCCCAGGATGAGGCTGCAGAGAACAAATCATGCGTCAGGAAAGACTTCTCCAGCCAGAGTCCCAACTGGATCCTGTGGGTTGAAGGAGCCTTGGGGGCGAAGCTGGATCCTGAGCCCCGGGCATGGTGGTGCACGCCTGGAATCCCAGTACTTGGAAAGCTGAGACAGGAGGATCGCAGGTCTGAGGTCAGCCTCAGCAACTTAGCGAGACTCTCAGCAACCTAGTGAGCCCTGTTTCAAATAAAATGGTCTGGGGTTGTAGCTTGGAGGTAGAATGCTCCTGGGTTCAATCCCCAGCACAAAAAAGAAGAAGAAGAAGAAGAAGAAGAAGAAGAAGAAGAAGAAGAAGAAGAAGAAGAAAAAAGCTGGAGCCTGGCACTCTCAACTTTATTTCCTTGGCTGCAGCGTGGAGGCTGCACCAGAGGCGGCAGAGGCCGAGGGGCCGTGGGATGGCCATGTCAGAATTGTGCCGGTGGGCATGAGAGCTCCAGGAAGCAGCACTGAGCGCGGTTTCTAGTTTGTTCTTCCTCGCAGTGTCTGTGGTGCCTGAGCCTGGCACACCTGGGCTGGGGTCTTATTGCATTACTTTATAGCCGTGTGACCCGGACCAGGGACCTAACCCCACTCCTCACCCTGGGCAATCTCAGTTCCTTTATTTGAAGACTCAAGCAACTGCAAAGAAGTGGAAAGTGTCAGTGCTGTGCCCGCCACATGGCGTCAGGAATGAGTGGCAGCAACAGGGGGGTGATCAGCTGCAAAGCACCCCCTCCTGCCAAGTAGGAGGGGGAGGGGGAGTGGGGGAGCAAAGCCCTCAGACCTGGCGCTCAAGGGTCTTCCTGCCTCAGCCATCCCAGCAGCTGGGACTACAGGTGTGTGCAGCCGTGTCGAGCATCTGTATCCTTTTATGAACTGTTTTCCTGGTGCCCTTTTCATCTCTGAAATTGCTGTCCAGACGCTGGACACAGAATCCCACCTGCTTCGCATGAAAGGTTTCCTCCAAGGCAAACCCGTCATAGGCGCAGCCCAGCCCCCTGCACGTGGGGAGCTGGCGGTGGACGCTCGGGACTCCGCCTTCACAGGGGCCTTCGGTGAAAGGGCTGAAAGGTGCTCTGGGGCATCTGACTCCACAGTAAAGGTCTTTTGTACCATTTAATCTGACAGATTCAAAGAGGAGCATAAAACGATTTCGCTGGGCCTCAGAATCACGGAGCTCTTGCAATTACACGCCTCCTTTCATGGAAAATTAGATTATCCCCGTAGCTCCACTGAAATGAGTCTCTAATGCCGGGGACTGTTAATTAATAAGCCGTAAGCATCAACTTTTGATTTGGGGCTTTGTTGGGAGCGAATCAATCACTTATTTTTAAAATAGCTTTGGACTAATCTACATGAAATATAATAAAAGGGCAAAAAATTGCTTGGAATTAACCTGTTTCCAGCATGCCCACACTACCTGTTGGCCATCCCGAGCCCGTGGCTGCCGGGTGAGGTAGACATGCAGTGTCCTGGCGTCGTGAGGCAGAAGCCTCCGAGCATCGCACCTTCTTGGGAAGAACCTCGCTGATCGCTTGCAGAGTTAAAGGAGACTTTGGGGGATCACTGCAGTGTCTCAGAAATGTATCCTGGAGGTTGCAGAAAGTGGCCCTGAAAGAAGTCCAACCCTGGGCTGAGGGAGAGGCCCTGAATCTCCCAAGCAGGTGGAGGCCATAAACTCTGGTCATTCTGGAACCAGGATTCCACGTCGTCAACTCAGCCTTCTCTTAGAAACAGGCTGTCGAGCTGGGTGCAGTTGCACAGGCCTGTAATCCCAGTACTTGTGAGGCAGAGACAGGGGGATTACAAGTTCAAGGACTGCCTCAGCAACTTAGTGAGACCCTTAGCAACTTAGTGAGGTCCTGTTTCAAAATAAAAATATTATTTAAAAAAAGGGCTGGGGAGCTGGGTGTGGCTGCACGCTTGTAATCCCAGTACTTGGGAGGCTGAGACAGGAGGATCACAGGTTCGCGGCCAGCCTCAGCTACTTAGTGAAGTCCTCTGCAACTTAGTGAGACCCTGTTTCAAAATAAAGAATAAAAAATAGGGCTAGGGGTATAGCTCGGAGGTAGAATGCCCCTGGGTTCAATCCCTAGTACCAAAAGAGAAAAGAAAAATGCGGATCGAGTCTGCCTTCTCTCCAGATGTGCACATTTCCTGTCGTTTTTGTGAGTCGCCACTAACACAAGTGAATGAGAGCTGCCCTCAACATCGACTGACCCGCTCAGCTCAGACACTTGCAGAAAGAAAGGCGACTTACCAAACGTGAGAATCAGAGAAAGACCAAAAGAGCCTCGGGCCAGCCCGACACAGCTGTGTCCGGTCCGTCCCATAGAACAAGCCTTTGCTCCGGCCTGAGTCCACTGGAGGACCCTGCGTGGAAGGAAATGATTTAGCTGGAGACGGTTGGGTGCAGCATTTCCAGATGGCAGTACCAGTGACCAGAAGGTGCACAGACTCCCATGCTGGCCCAAGAGCACGAGGCAGGATGAAATGTCCTCTGAGGACGAGGGCCTACCCTGTGACCCTCTCTGTCACAGCTTTTCCGCTCCCACCAGTGGAAGCCATTCCCATTTTAGATTGCAGTTTAATTGTACTTTGTGCCACACTGTTTGAGGGTAGCAGGGGTACGAGTCTCAGTGGGGACGAGTGTTATTTGTTGTGCACCTCTCTGCGCGTGTACAATGGCCATCACAAGAAGGAAACAAGGTGTGTGGGGTGTGGGGCTCCAGCGCTTTCTCTGTGCCGTGAGACAGTTGGGCTATAAAAAGCAGATATGGAGCCGGCATGGTGACACACACTTGTAATCCCAGTACTTGGGAGGCTGAGACAGGAGGATCACAGATGCGAGGACATCCTCAGCCAAGTAGTGAGACTCTCATCAATTTAGGGAGACCCCATTTCAAAATAAAAATAAAATAGGGCTAGGGGTGTAGCTCAGAGGTAGAATGCCCCTGGGTTCAATCCCCAATATCTATAAATAAATAAATAAATAATAAATAAATAAAAGCAGACACGGGCTTGACAGTCGTGTTGCTTTGGGGGTGGCCCATTGAATGTGGGTTCCTTGGGCTGGAGGTGATGTGTTGGCACACGGGGGTTATTTTTTGTGTCCGCTCCAATTTCACCCTTGGCCTGGAGGTTCTGGAAAGACTGGCTTTGCAGCCCTGTAAAATCCATGGCGCCGCTGTGGATCCACTTTTTAGGGATAAAAGGGACAGAAAACACTTGGCAACTTGAAACTGCATCACCCGTTTGTGCACAGGCTTCAGCTGCGTGTCTTGTTTGCACACACACACACTCAGTGACGCGTTTGGGGGGACAGGCAAGAGGTCAGAGCCAGCCGGGCGTGGTGGCACACACTTGTAATCCCAGTACTTTGGGAGGCGGAGACCAGAGGATCCGGGTTCGCGGCCAGCCTCAGCTCTCTCTCTCTCTCTCTCTCTCTCCCTTCCTCTCTCTCTCTCTCTCTCTCTCTACTTAGTGAGGCCCTCCACAACTTCGTGAGACCCAGTTTCAAAATAAAGTATAAAAAATAGGGCCGGGGGTATAGCGCGGAGGTAGAACGCCCCTGGGTTCAACCCCCCCCAGTACCGCAAAAAAAAAAAAAAGAGGTCAGAGCCAGAGGCTCCAAGCGGTGTCTACTGCTAGTACCCTTGGGCCCAGAGCTTGCAGACAGCTTTTCAGCAAGACTTTAGGCAAGAGGCAAAAAGCAGCCCAGACAGATATATTGAACAGCGCTTTACCAAAGAGGCAGGGGGAAGGAGGGAGACATACATCATAGGTTAAAAGGGGAAAAAAAGTGTATTTTTGAGATGTGGTAACTTGCTGAGAATGGCAATTTGGTTAAGGGTCACTTGGGGACTGATAAGCTTTTGCATCGACAATTGAAAAATCAGTTAAGGGATCCTGCTCCCCTTATCTCTGTGCCTGCCTCTGCCTATCACCTGGCTGTGCTGAAACGGAGGGGAATAGTATCTGTTTAATTGGTTTTTAGATTTCTTGGAAGAACTTTCACAGTCAAGGCCAATGGGATCCCTCTTTCTTTCTTTCTATCTTTCCTTCCTTCCTTCCTTCCTTCCTTCCTTCCTTCTTTCTTTCTTTCTTTCTTTCTTTCTTTCTCACCCCCTTTTTTGTTTTTGGTGATACTGGGATTGAACCCAGGGGCATTTTACCTCCAAGTTATACCCTAGCCCTTTTTTTTTATTTTTGACACAGGGTTTTGGTAAGTTGCTGAGGGTCCTGCTAAGTCACTGAGGCTGGCCTCGAACCTGCAATCCTCCTGTTTCAGCCTCCCAACTGCTATGATTATAGGCATGTACCACCATGACCAGCTGATCCCTGTTTCAAACACTGCTCTTTTTCAGGCGACAAGATCTTCCATATTGGGGGATCCCAGATACAATCGGTCCTGTCTCTTTATGGTATCCAGGCCACAGTCTTGTAAAATACACTGCCCATCTTAATTCCACTTTGTGGATAAACAATGGCAGAGCACTTTGACTGGCACAGAGTAGCAAGATGGCAAGACAGCACCTTCCAGGCCTGGATCTAGTCCAGGGAAACCTTTGCAACAGGTGCTTTAAGAACCTACCTAGCAGCCAGGTGCAGTGGCGCTCACCTGTGATCCCAGGACTTGGGAGGTGGGAGGCCGAAACAGGAGAATTGCAGGTTCGAGGCCAGCCTGGGCAACTTAGTGAGACCCTGTCTTAAAGTAATAAAATAGGTCTGGGGGTGTAGTTCATCCCCAGTACCACACACACACACACACACACACACACACACACACACACATACACACACACACAAACACATACACACATACACACACCCATCTAGAATCCTGACCTGTCCCCAAATCAATGAATATGTAAATAAATATCAGTAAAATATAGCAGTAGAATCAGGATGATGATTTTTTTAAATTCACAAGCATTTATCAAACAGTAAAAAAAGAATATTTGAGAACCACATGCAGAAGTTTTCATCACTGGCTTGCATAATAAGAAATAGTTTATGAATGCAAGTTTTTTCTCCTCATCGGCCATCTGCGATATTGTTTACGGAAGAAACAGAGGTTATAAATCTTCCTGCCAAAGCTTCCGGCATCTACTTGCAAGCCCATGGGCAAAAAGTTTGCATTTATATTTTTTAATGAATAGTCTCTTTAAGGTTTAATTAGTCATTGTGTCTGTGCATGAATCATTCATAATCTGGGTTTGCCCCTAGCACATGGCGGCAAGAGGCAGATGAATAGAAATAATATTGTGAAGGAAAATGCAAAATGCTCCTCAGATGATTATCATTGGTTGGCAACATGTTCTCTGGAGATAAATGTTGATTGACAGCTGTGGTGGGTTTTTTTTGGTTTGTTTTCCTGTGTGTCAGGGAGGAAAGGGACAATATGGGAAGCACAAGCATTAGGTGTGTTCCACACCAGGGCCTGGAGCATCGTACACTCACCAGACAGCCTGATGGCAGAGAATTCCTGGAGCTCATGAGAGTAACATTAATAACTGTGTGCCTGGCGTGACTTATGTGCATTATGGGTAATCCCTACGTGACTTGCCCATGGTCACTGAGCTAGTAAGGGGCAGTGCTTGGCTGTGAACCTAGACCTATCTGACCCCCTGTTCTCTGCTCCATCCTGCCCACCCCATTGTCTGAAAATTGAAGAGCTATTAAGTTTGTAGTTCAGCTACAAGGTTAATTTAAAAAGTGATCCTGTTGTTCATAGAAGAGATTTAGAGTAGCCAAAAGGTTGAAGCAACCCAAGTGTCTATCAGTGATGGGCAGATAAACAAAATGTGGTATATCCATATAATGGAATATTATTCAGCATTAAAAAGGAGGGAAATTCTGACATGTACTTCAATGTGGATGTTCCTTCTCTCTCATTTTTAAAATTATTAATCAAGCATTTAAAATGATCTCATTATTTCCTCTATTCATTTTTATTTATATATTTTATTTCATTTGTGGTACTGGGGATTGAACCCAGGGGAATTCTACCTCTGAGCTACACCTCTACCCCTATTTTATTTTTTATTTTGAAACAGGGTCTTACTGCATTGCTGAGAGTCTCACTAAATTGCTGAGGGTGGCCTCAAACCTGCGATCCTCCCATCTCAGCCTCCTCCCAAGTACTGGGATTACAAATGTGCACCACCATGCACAGATCCCATATCTTTTACCTTTAGTGAGAGATTATAATATGAATCTTTGATATGTTATAGTCTACCTTAAATTGTTACCTTTACCACTTTCCAGACAAGCTCACAACAGTTAAATCCCATGTCACCCCCTTGCTGTTTGTATTATTGTTGTTATAAATTGTACTCATAGCTGGGTGTGGTGATGCATGCTTGTAATCCCAGTACTTGGGAGGCTGAGACAGGAGGATTGCAGGTTTTGAGGCCAGCCTCAGCTACTTAGTGAGGCCCTCCACAACTTAGTGAGACCCTTTTTCAAAATAAAGAATAAAAAATAGGGCCGGGGGGTGTAGCTCGGAGTAGAATGCCCCTGGGTTCAATCCACAAAATAAATAAACAAATAAATTGTACTCATATGTGTAAATCCCCCAAAGCACTCTAAGTAGTGTTTTAAACACCGTTTGTTTGTATTTAACTACATTGTAAATGCATTTCCAATGTTCTTTATCCCTGTCTACATTTCTGTGCAGTCCATCTGGGATCATTTTCCTTCCATCTAAAGAACTCCTGTATTTCTTGAGATGTATGTCTGCTGGTGGTGAATTCTTTGCTTTTTGTTTTGCCTGAAAACATAATCATTTCACTTTATTTTTTGGAAAAGACAAGGTCTGCCGGGCGTGGTGGCGCACGCTTGTAATCCCAGTACTTTGGGAGGCGGAGACTGGAGGATCCGGGTTCGCAGCCAGCCTCAGCTCTCGCTGTCTCTCTCCCTGTCTGTCTGTCTGTCTGTCTGTCTGTCTGTCTCTCTCTCTCTCTTTCTCCTTAGTGAGGCCCTCTGCAACTTCGTGAGACCCGGTTTCAAAATAAAGCATAAAAAATAGGGCCGGGGGCGTAGCACGGAGGTAGAACGCCCCTGCGTTCAATCCCAGGTACTGCAAAAAAAAAAAAAAAAAAAAAAAAAAAAAAAAAAAAAAAAAAAAAAAAAAAAAAAAAAAAAAAAAAAAAAAAAAAAAAAAAAAAAAAAAAAAGAAAAAGAAAAAGAGAAAAAGAAAAAGAAAAAGAAAAAGAAAAAGAAAAAGACAAGGTTTCACTATGTTGCCCAGTCTGGTCTTGAACTCCTGGGCTCAAGCCATCTTCCCACCTCAGCCTCCCGAGCCGCTGGGATCACAGGTGTGCACCATGGCACCTGGCTTATTTCCCCTTAACTTTTGAAGGAACTTTTCACTGGGTATAGAATTCAAGATTAGCAACTCTTCCTTTCTTTCTTAAGCTTTAAAGATACTGTTGTCTTCTTTCTTCTGTTCATATTGAAAAGGCAACACTCAGTCTTATTATTGCTCCTTTCAAAATAATATACAGGTTGAGACTCCTTAATCTGAAAATACAAAATCTAAAAATCCTCCAAAATCCAAAACATCACCATGTTTTGGGTTTTTGGAGCATGACGGATTTCACAGGTTGAGACTAGGGATACGCAACCAGTAAAGTCTAGACCAATATTCCAAAGTCCGAAAATCCTCAAAATCGGAAACATTTCTGGTCCCAAGCATTTTATATAGGGAATGTATTTCAATCTATGTATGTATACACACACACATATATTTTTTTCCTCCAGCTATTTCTAAGGTTTCCTCTCTCTCTCTCTCTCTCTCTCTCTCTCTGCCTTAAGAACTTGACTATGTTGTACATAGCTAAGGTTTTGTTTATATTTCTCCTTCTTGGGGTGCACTGAGCTGCTCAAATCTCTGGATTAATGTTTTTCACCAGATTTTGGCAGACTCATGGGATTATTTCTTCCACACTGCTTCTGAACTGTTCTCTCTTCTCTCCCTCTTGTGGGATTTGAATTTATGTATGTTAGACCTTTCAACTCTCTCCCGTGCATCTTTTTTACACTGTTCTCTCTTTTCCATTTTTTTCTCTCTAGATAATTGCCTTTTTTGGTCCAGTCTTTGAGTTCCCTAAAACTGCCTTCAGCTTTATCCATTCTGCTGCTAAACCCATCCAGTGATTTTTTGGGGGGGGTACTGGGGATTGAACCCAGGGGTATTCTACCTCCAAGCAACACCCCCAGTCCTTTTTAAAATTCTTTTTTATCTTGAAACAGGTTCTCCCTAAGTAGCTGAGGTTCTTGCTAAGTTGCTGAGGCTGGCCTTAAACCTGTGATCCTCCTGTCTCAGTCTCCCAAAGTACTGGTATTACAGGTGTGCGCCACAGCACCCGGCTACCCATCCAGTGAATTCTTAATTCCAGATATCATACTTTTATATCCTACAATGTTTATTAGATTCTTTTTATGTATTCCAATTCTGTTTAATCGATCTGTCTACTCATCCATGTTGTTCTTTTTATCTTTTCCTTTAACTTATTGATCATGGTTATGTTGAAATTAGTTCCTTGCCAATCAAGCTGCTGAAGACACACTGATTTGCCAGGTCGGTCTCCTTGCTTGCTGGCTCTTGGCATTTCCTCCATCTGTACTTCCGAACATTCACGTTTCCCTTCTGTAGCCCCCCAACTGCCCAGGGACTTTATGCAAGGGAGGAATTATTGTTACTCTTATTATTATTTTTCCATACTGGGGGTTGAACCCAGGGCTACTTCACCACTGAGCTGCAATCCCCAGCTCTTTCTTATTTTTTATTCTGAGACAAGGTCTTGCTAAGTTGCCCAGCTGGTCTCAACTCTGTGATCCTCTTGTCTCAGCCTCCTGAATTGCTAGGATTCCAGGCATGTGCCACCAAGCCTGGCTGGGGAACTAAACATTTGAAAAATTCCCGAGAGCCATGAGGACAGTCACAAAGGCCTGGCTTCATGCGCAGTGGCTACTTGGTGACTGCCAAGGCGAATTCTGGGTACCTGGGCTGAATCCACCTTGCTAAGGTCCCCTCGGCCAGCCAAGGCTACAAGGATAGTATAGACGGCTGCATTTATCTATTTTTCCTTCTTATGTATCACAAGTTTTTTTAAATGTTATAAAATTATTTATAAGGAAAATAACTTTGATATTTAACTCAACTACTTAAGGTTATTTTAAATTGTCTCCTACTTGAGCCAGGCATGATGGCGTGTACCTGTAATCCCAGGGTTTGGGAGGCTGAGACAGGAGGATTGCAGGTTCAAGGCCAGCCTCAGCAACTTAAGGAGACCCTCAGCAACTTAGGGAGACCCTGTTTCACAATGAAAAATAAAACAGGGCTGGGGGTGTAGCCTGGAGGTAGAATGCCCCTGGGTTCAATCCTCAATACCACCAAAAGCAAAACAAAAACAAAAACGAATATATATATATATATATATATATATATATACACACACACACACATATATATAAAATCTCCTATTCTTAGTTAATATATATGCACTTCAAATAAGAGCCATTGGGTTTAAAATATTTTTATTATGGTAAAATACGTGTAATATAACATTTACCATCTTAACCGTTTGTAGATGCGCAGTCCAGTGGCACGTTAATGTTGACATGCAACCATCACTGTCTCCCGTCACTACCGCCCAGAACTCTTTTCCCTTGCAAAATCGAAGCTCTATACCCATTAAACAATGACTTCCCATTCCCTACTTCCCACAGCCCTCTATGGGTTTGACCACTCTAGTTACCATATGAATGGCATCATATGGTATGTGTCATTTGTGACCAGTTTATTTCACTTAGTATAATATTCTCAAGGTTTACCCATGGGACAGGATTCCCTTCCCTTTGAAGGCTGACTAATATTCTATTGTATGAACATACTATATCTTGCTTATCTATTCATCCAGAGATGGACACGGGTTTCTCCCATGTCTTAACTATTGTAAACAATGCATGAACATCAGGGTACAAATTTTTCTTTGAGACCCTGCTTGCAATTCTTTCACGTTTAACCCCGGAAGTGGAATTGTCGATGGTAATGGTAATTCTACTTTAAATTTGTTGAGGAATTGACATACTATTTTATGTAGCAGCTGTACCATTTTTATATTCAAATTCTCCACATTCTTAGCACATGAATTGCCTGTTTTTTTAAGTAGTCACTTGAATGCACGTGAAGTGGGGTCTCATTGTGCTTTTGATTTGCATTTATTGAATGATTAGTGAAGTCGACCATCTTTTCATGTGCTTAATAGCTATTTATACCTTTGCCTTTTTTTATTTTTTGCTGTGCTATGGGGTGAACCCAGGGCCTTGCACATGCGAGGCAAGTGCTCTCCCATGGAGCTGCCTCCCTAGCCTCTGGCCTGTTTTCTAACCAGGTTGCCTTGTTGTTGTTGAGTTTTAGGAGTTCTTTATTCTGGATATTAATCCCTTATCAGATACATGATTTGTGAATATTTTCTCACATTTTGTGAGTTTCCTTTTTACTCTGTTGATAGTGTCCTTTGATGGAAAATTCAATTTTTTGTGAATTTTCTTTTGCCCATTTTTTGTTTGTTACCTGTTCCTTTAGGGTCATATCTAAGGAATCATTGCCAATTCCAAGGTCATGAAGCTTTTGCCTTCTGTTTGCTTCTAACAGTTTTGTAGTTTCAACATTTCAGTATTTGATCCCCCCCCTTTTTTTGGTACTGGAGACTGAATCTAGGGGTGTTCTACCTCTGAGCTACACCCCTAGCTCTGAGGCTGTCCTTGAACCTGTGATTGCTCCTCCTGTCTCAACCTCCCAAGTACTGGAATTACAGGCATGCGCCACCACACCTGGCTTAACGAATGATTTTAAAATCTGGTTGTCAATTTGCTTTGTTCCTAGAGTAGTGTTATGTCAGTTACTACTTTGATGGAAGTTACAAAAGTGTGCTCCATTCTGCAGGAAATGAATGTGACCACCAATCCCCTCTGCCACTCCTGCGGGGCAGTCACCGTGCTTGTGAGCCATTATTACGGTGAGAATAGGCCAGACCACGTGTTCCATGGGTTCCCATTTGCCCTGCCATTTGTTTTGTAGTTTTGGAGGGTCTGGAGTGCAGCCACCGCTTCTGAACATGTTCTCAGTGCCCACTGGTCTTTGGTTTTTTAAATTTGTGTCTGTGTGGTACTAGGGATTGAACCCAGGAGTGCTCTACCACTAAGCTACATCCCCAGACTTTTTATTTTGAAACAAGATCTCACTAAGTTACTGCACACTGGCCTTGAATCTATGAACCTCTTGTCTCAGCTTCCCAAGCACTGGGATTACAGGCGTGCGCCACCACGCCCGGCGCCCATTGGTCTTTATCATCCACTGGCAAGGAACTTCTGTGGATTTTCTAGAAGCCTAGCACTTCTTTCTCCCCTGCCTACAGGCAACCAGATCTGGGATGCCATCCCAGGGGTTGGCTTGGCAGGATGTAGATGGGGGTGAGGGAAGGGGAAGCGGTGTGGAAATATGAATTAGACAAAATCCCAAAACAGACTTAAACTTATGCCATTCTTGGTATGGTCTGTGCTAGGTGTAAGTGTGTGTGTGTGTGTGTGTGTGTGTGTGTGTGTGTGTGGTGTGTGTGTGTGTGTGGCAGGGGATTGAACCCAGGGGCATTCCATCTCCGAGCTATACCCCCAACACTTTTTATTTTTTATGTTGAAACAGGGTCTCGCTAAGTTGCTGAAGCTGGCCTTGAACCTGGGATCTTCCTGCCTCAGTCTCCTAAGTACTGGGATTACAGGTGTGCACTACTGAGCCTGTCTGTGTTTACACACCTTTCAGCAGTACTTTTGTCAACTTTGCTGGAGCTGACAGGCCCCCACAAAACAGAGGCCCTTTTATAGACTTTCTGGGGGAGGTTAAGAGGGGAGGCAGGGGCCCAGGAAGGAGGCCTTCGTGGGGGACCAGGGAGAGAGGAGGAGGGCTGGGCCTAGATCCCCAGTAGTGTGGGAAGCAGGGAATGGGTCAGGGAAGCACTAGCTGGGAGAAAGGAGGAGGGAGGGACCATGGACATGCGCACATGTTATTAGGGCAAAACAGCAAGGGCTGGAGGGTGGAGTTGGGTTGGGGTGCGGTCTACTAGATGTCTACAGCAGTGGCTGTGCTATTCGCTCACCAGGGCCAGAGTGTGTAGAGAGGAGGTCAAAGGGCAGCGCCAGAGCTGTGGGGCAGAAGGAAGAAGAGGGTCTGGGCAAGTGGTACATGCCTGTAATCCCAGCTACTAGAGAGGCTGAGGCAGGAGAATTATAGGTTGGAGGCCAGCCTGGGCAACTTAGTGAGACCCTGCCTCAAAATAAAATAAAGAGCTGGGGATGTAACTCAAGTGGTAGAGCACCCCTGAATTTAATCCCCAGCATCCAGAATAAAATGAAATAAAATAAAAGGAGGAAGAGGCCTGGGGCAAAAGTGTCTTCTAGTCTTCATGTAATCAAATCAGTGGTATGTGTTCTAGTTTTTAGGCTTTTCCAGAACCAAGAAAATAGTGATTAACTGAAATTTAAAAATCTTGCTTGCTGTGTAGCTTGGATTGTTTCTGTTAGTTCCAAACCTTGAATCTTTTGGGGTCTTCAGAATAAATGTGGGCATTCAGTGGGAATTCTGGACTTTGTGGTAGTGGGGTGTGTGTGTGTGTGTGTGTGTGTGTGTGTGTGTGTGTGTGTAAATGAGCTGCCCTGGGTCCCCCGCTAGTCTTCTGGATGGTGAGTATACAGACATGCTGGTGAATGTTGAGTGGGCCGTAAATTAGACAATTAGAGGAATTAAATTGAAGGGACCAAAGTCAGGCGTGGTGGTGCACATCTGTAAGCCCAGTACTTGGGAGGCTGAGATAGGAGGATCGAAGGTTTGAGGCCTGCCTCAGCAACTTGGAGAGACCCTGTTTCAAAATACAATAGGGCTGGGGGTGTAGGTTGGAGGTAGAATGCCCATGGGTTCAATCCCCAGTACCAAAAAATTAAAAAAATTAAAGGTATTCTTTGCCACAAAATCCTCCAGAAATTGCATTCCAAATGAGAAATACACAAAGACAGACTTGACACTCCCCTGCCCACTTAGCACCCTCTGTCCCCCCATCTGATGCCCATGACCATCGCAGCCGGAGGCCAGGGAGACCTGGTGGTCCTTGGCACGTTCCTGTTTCTTGCCTTTGAGTTTTGACACTATTATTTATTTGTTTGTTTTATGATACTGGACATTGAACCCAGGGGCATTCTACCTCTGAGCTATACCCCCAGCCCTATTTTATTTTTATTTTGAAACAGAGTCTCCCTAGGTTGATGAGAGTCTCACTACTTGCTGAGGCTGTCCTCAAACCTGCGATCCTCCTGTCTCAGCCTCCCAAGTACTGGGATTACAAGCGTGCACCACCACACCCAGATGACACTCATTTTAAAAAGAGAGATAGCAAGGTGCAGTGGCACACACCTGTAATCCCAGCACTTGAGAGGCTTAAATAGGAGGATGACAGGTTTGAGGGCAGCCTCAGCAATTTAGTGAGACCATTTCAAAATAAAAAATAAAAAGGGCTTGGGGTGTAGCTCTGAGGTAGAATACTCCTGGGTTCAATCTTCCGTACAGAGAGAGAGAAAAAGAGAGAGAGAGAGAGAGAGAGAGAGAGAAGCTCTTGGATGTAATTTTATTATTATTATTATTATTATTATTATTATTATTGCGGTACCAGGGATTGAACCCAGGGGCGTTCTACCTCCGAGCTACACCCCTGGCCCTATTTTTATATTTTATTTTGAAACCGGGTCTCACGAAGTTGCGGAGGGCCTCACTAGGGAGAGAGAGAGAGAGAGAGAGAGAGAGAGACAGACAGACAGACAGACAACTGAGGCTGGCTGCGAACCCGGATCTTCCGGTCTCTGCCTCCCAAAGTACTGGTATTACAAGTGTGCTCCACCACACCCCGCTTGGATGTAATTTTAAAGTAGAGGTAGTGGTTTCATTATTATTTTTTAAGGCACCATATGCAAACAGTGATTCTTCTTCCTTGATGTGGAAACTGGAGCCTCCCCCCGGCCACACTTCTGGAATGGCAGATGCTCACACCTGTTCCAGCAGTGTCCTTCATGAGTGTTGCAGTTCTGTGCTCTTTGTGTGAGCACTCTAGGCCGCGAATGTTGGAGCAGAGTCCCCAAGCATTTATCAACATTGACTTAAACTCATTCCATTCAGTCTTCTCCCTTCAAATGGGTGTGGGGGATCAGCAAATGATAAAAATGAAGGTGTCTTTGGATTTGAATTAATGAGACATAAAATTTTGTGGTTGCTTTAAGTTGCTGAGGCTGGCCTTGAACCTTCCATCCTCCTGTCTCAGCCTTCCAAGCACTGGAATTACAGGCATGTGCCACCAAGCCTGGTGTGTGGTTGCTTTAAAAAGGATTAGGCAGGAGTTGCCAGTTCGGTTCAGTGAAGGGAGGGGCTGTCTCCCCATCTTGGACTCCAGGAAGGCCTAAAGGAGGCTATAAAGTGGGCAGGACAGAGGACGAATATCCACGCTGGATTTTCCTAGAGGGGGTGAGTTACTTTGGACTTGTAACCGAAGGGGGGGCCATCCCCACATCCCAGAGGAGAAACTCAGGCTCCAGGGGCCCTGGTTGTGTTACTGGTCTGTGGCAAAGGCCAAGTCAGAGCCAGGACTCCCCCATCTCTGCCAGGGACTTTCTTGGCTGGGGATGAGGAGCAGCAGAGGGATTTGGCAAGGTAGCACACACCTGTAATCCCAGTACTTGCGAGGCTGAGACAGGAGGATCTCAGGTTCGAGGCCAGTTTTAGCAACTTAGCAAGATCCTGTTCCAAATTAAAAAATAAAAAAGGGCTGGGGAATAGCCAGACCCTGGTGGCGCACACTTGTAATCTCAGTACTTGGGAGGTTGAGACAGGAGGATCGCAGGTTCCAGGTCAGCCTCAGCAATTTAGCAAGACTCTCAGCAACCTAGCAAGACCCTGTTTCAAAATAAGAAGGGCTGGGGGTGTAGCTTAAAGGTAGAAGGCCCCTGGGTTCAATCCCCAGTACCAAAAAGGAGGAGGAGGAGGAGGAGGGAGAAAGAAAGAAAAAGAAAGGAGAGGAGAAAACAAGGAAGTGGTCTTGTGTGATGTCACCCAGCTCCAGCAGTCCCATCTGTTGGTTGATTGACGCTGTGTCACCACGGATGGGGGACGGTGCGGGGTAGGGGTGGGAGGAAATTGGATTGCAGGTGGAGATGGGACCCCAAGGGTCCCTACACCCCTAGTCCACGAAACAGACTCGCCTGTAACTAATTAACTCCTTACAACCCTAGAGCGGATGACAGTGGAGAAATGAGGGCTGAAGCCCCGGGCGGTCCACGGCCCCTCCCACGCTGGACCCAGGCACGGGGCGGGCCCCCTCTGACCTCGATTGCGCCGAGATAGCGCCCTTGTGCCGGGTCGGGTTCCTGGACATCCTCAGGCATTTTAAAACGCCGCGCTGCGCTTTGCTCCGCGCTTCGCACCGCGCGCCCGCGTCCCGCCACCGAGAGGTCGCCTTTGTCTAGCCTGCTCGTGGGAGGAGGGCGCTGATCCCTGTTCGGGACGGCGCTGCGAGAGGGACCCGCCGGCGGCCTCGGGCGGCGCCCTGGCTCCCGGAGCCCGGCCCTGGGGGCGGAGGCGGCCTCCGGGGCAGGTGGGGAGGAGGCTGGAGGAATGAGGAGGCCCCTGCCGCGCTCGGGTTGAGGGGCCGCGCCGGCTGCCCTGGGCTCGGCGGCTCGGGGCGCGGGCTGGACGCTGTCCGCGGTGCTGAAGCGGCGGCCGCGGCAGGGAGGCGGGCCCGGGGCCGCGGGGCCGCACACACCCAATCCGAGGACCGCCCTCCTTCTCCGAGAGGCTCAGCGCCGAGATGGACTGAGACAGCGGCGGCGGGAAGGCGGCGGCGGCGGCAGCTTGGAGAGCCCCCGCAGCCTCGGGGCCGGACCCGCATCCGCGCTCCAGAGCCCCTCCCGGGGGTGAGTCGGGGCGGGCTGACGGGTCCTGGGGCATGGGATCGCTTGAGCTTCTAAAATTTCCTTCCCCACTGTAGATTTTTCCCTCCAGCCCATATCTGGAGCAGCCTGCATGGTTGAGGGCTCAGAAGTCTGCCCCTGCACTAACCCAGAGCTGGGATAGAGGGCAGAGGCCCCTCTGCCCTCCCAAGCCAGGGGACAAAGGGCTTAGCCAGAAGTGGGATAGTCAGGAGGCATGTTCTCCTTACCCTGTGTGCAGCCCACAGTTCAGCACCGGGAAGGACTGTCTGCCCAGGCTGGTGTCTGAGGGGGGACACCTTCCCCTCTCTGTGCAGGGGGCCAGCCCTGGGAAGCCCAGCCACTGGAATTCTGCCCAGACAGAGGCCAGCCATCTTTTAGCAGAGGAAGCCGAGCTTCAGCCTTTGCTGGGGCTGCAAGCAAGAAATAAAGCCCATTCCCTGCCTCCCTCTGGTGTCATTAGGCACCCGAGATGCCAGTTTAAGGGCGAGGGTCACTCCCACACACTTGAGTGTTGTAAGTGAATTGACTCAGAGGTGCTGTGGAGTGGATACTGGGCAGGCACTCCCTGCTAGTGTGTGTGTGTGTGTGTGTGTGTGTGTGTGTGTGTGTTCCCGGCACGCAAAGGGGATTTTAAACTCCAGTGGTGACTGTCACAGGAAAAGCCCTTCTCCAGCCTGCCTCTGCCTCTGAGTGAGCCATTTGGGACCACGCTGGGCAACTATCCAGCCACAGGAGCCTTGGGCTTCTTCCGCCCCTAAGGCCGCCCCCCTCCTGCCTTGAGCCATCTGCTGAAGGGGGAGATGTGTTTAAATTTGATGGGTCACCTCTGCCTTCGAGCCTACCAGCAGTCGGTTCCCATCTCCATCACCTGGCAAGGTCAGACAGACAGACCTAGAGTGGGTGGGCAGGCTGCTGGGGGGGTACTGCTTAGGCAAAGCACTCTGGGTGTGTTGGGGAGGCAAGGGAGTTTAAAGAATGGGGTGGAGGCAGAGGGACCATCCTCCAGGGCCCTGGGGCGGTCTAGTTGTGTTCAATTCCAAACCTTGCAAGATGCCTGCTCTAACCCAGCGGGTGTCCATGAAGCCTCGACAGGCTCGTGCTGGAGCACCGGGAATGTGCGTTTGTTCTGCCTGTCTAGCCTAAGCTGTGCGTGTCAGGAAGGACTCTGGTGGGTGGCTGCCTCGGATTGCCAGGTGCCTAATGGTGCCGATGAAGTGGTAGAGAGGTGGAAAAGATGTGTGAGACACTGTGCTGGTTTAGGGTCAGTGTGAGCTGCAGTAGTGCCGCAGTGCTGATAGGAATGCATGCCAGCAATGTGTTCGCGTCACTTGCTCAAAGCACACCACTTGGGTACCCGGGTACCATTTGTCTCTCGCTGATGTTCCGTAGAAAGCAAAGGTCATAAGGGCAAAAATATAATAAGCGCACTTCTGACATGTACTTGGTCTTTATTATTCTTGATCACTTTTTTCCACCCCAAAGTATTTTTTAAATTTATTTTTACCTAATATATAAGCACCTTGTATTTTGGCCAGATGAGTGAACCTCTTTAGAGAGAAATCATCTCGAAGGACGGCTGACTCATGACTGTACTTTGATGTCATCCTTACTGACTTGTTTCATAAAAATATGAAGTCCAGAAATATAATAGCAGGCCAGCTAAGCAGTAGGCCATTGCTTCTGTTTTGGGAAAACAGTGTATTTCGGTTTTGCATGTCATTTATTTTATAGATTGCATTTATAGCCAAAAAGTTTTCCATAGCTAGATCAGGTTGCAAGAAATGCATATATTTTTAGCCTGCTGCACACCTGTAATGGAATCAGGCTACCTATTTTTACCCATAGTCTGAACAACTTAAAACCGCCTTAATAATTAAAGTGGGCTCACATTCTCCTCTGTAACTAAAGGAGATTCTACTTGAGTGTTGACCCTGACCCATACTTGGTCCTAGGTCCAGGTTTACAGTCTCTACCAAGAAGTCCCAAAATTGTTTGTATCACATACAAGCCTCCCTTTATGCACAGTGATAAGAGGGGCACGAGAAATGTGAATAGGATTTTTCTGTCTGGATTTCTTAAGGTGGAAAATGAAGATGTTGTGGTAAATATTTAGCAACAGAACAACTTTTATTTTGGTGAAAGCTAATGATCTGGGGTTCCTAGTAGAATGGTAGTGCTAGGGATGTGGCATCCGCTGTGCGGTGCCACAGCGTGAAGGCAGGGGAGGAAAGGAGCTCGTCTTGGGGCTGAGGAGGTGGCTCAGTGGGAGAGCACTTGCCTAGCATGCACATGACCTCGGATTCGATCCTTACTACCACAAAATAAATAAATAAATAAGTAAATAAATTAAATAAAAAGAGAGAGAGAGGTTCAGACTTACCTATTAAGAGACTTTTTTTTTTTTTGGTGGTGGTACTAGGGATTGAACCCAGAGGCATTCTACCTCTGAGCTACACCCCAGCCCTATTTTATGTATGTATTTATTTATTTATTTATTTATTTATTTATTTTTGACACAGGGCCTCACTAGGTTGTTGAGGATGGCCTTGAACCTGTGATCCTCCTGTCTCAGCCCCCCAAGTACTGGAATTACAGGTGTGTACCACCACACCTGGCCAGTTTTAACTTCTTATTCACTGTTTGCCATGATTTGGCCTTTCTGTACCTCAGATTTGTTACTTGCAAGATGGAGAAGGTGATACCTGCCTGGCATGTGAGCTCTCAGCACAGAGTCGGCATATGGATGCTCAAGGCTGTTTTTAGTTTCTCTTGCTGTAGTTTAATCTTCATTGTCATTAGAAGAACCTGAGTGTGCTCAGCTCAAATCCCCTCACATTTGTGTTTATACTCACACTGTGAGGGCCATGGAGAGATTGGCAGCTTGCCATGGAGTAGCACCGTCCTGCTGGAGGTGATGTTCCCAGGGGGACCATCCTTGGGTCTGCTGTCATCCAGGGACCTTGGCCAGCCAGCGGCGGGGCCTGGGCAAAGGGCAAAGGTTCTATCCCCTCCAAGAGGAATGGAGCCTCAATACCCGAGGCCATAAGGGGTCTCTGTTCAGAGAAAGCCCTTCCAGGAAAGGAGTCCTGGCAAGGGAGGTTTTGTTGCAAGGAGGGGGGTGCTGCTGTCCCTGCTGATCTCTCTCTGTCTCTCTGTCTCTGTCTCTGTCTCTCTCTCTCTCTCCTTCCCTGCAGCAAGGCCTGTCTTCTCCTCCAACTCCTGCTTATGTCCCGCATGCCCTTTGGTAATAGCAGCTAGCACTGGCTGGGTGCTGGCTTTGGTGGGCCAGGTTTTCCTGCAATTGCAATGACCCTGGGGAAATGGCAACCATCACCACCCTTATTATACAGCATTGGAGACTGGGGCTCAGAGAGGATTGGACACAGGTGCCCAAGGTCAGACTTCAGCACCTACCTCTCCAGCATGATGAGGGGCCTCACGGCTAAGTCGATGACACAGAAAAGGGGGGCAACGTGGCCATAGTCACCTGAATCCCAAGGTTCACAACTCAGTGCCCTCTCCCAGTGCTGAGTTGACAGCAGCCCGTGTCTGGGTAGCAAGAAGCAGCAGCAGCAGCAGAAGTTCAGGCCAACCAGGCAGAATCTCAGTGGGGAGGAGTTAGCGTCTGGTACCATCCCTTCCTGAGCTGCCAGACTGTCAGATCATTCTGTCCCCACCGGAGGGATGCAGCTTAGGATCCCGGCAGTAGGGCGGCAGCTGGGAGGTGGAAGAGCCCTTGGAAATGAACGAAGCCAGTCTCTCCTGATATGAATGAAGAGCCCAAGGCCCCGAGAAGAAATGACGCATCCGTGGAGGTGCGGGGAAAGTGGGGGGCTTTTATTCCATACCCCTGGGCAGGAGACCTCCTAGTGGATTACACCACAGAGCCTCTGCTGAGCCTCTGGGTGGTTCTGTTGGGTAAAGCTTCCTAAGTCCGGGGGACCTCTATGGATCCCCCAGCCGCCACCGAGCTGGCGGTGGACAGCTCCCTCTGCCCGCTGGCTCCCGGCCTAGGAAGCAGTTCCATCTGGCAGGCAGTTGCCATGTGCAGACTTCATTGATTTCCATTTCCCGGGGTGACTAGAACCTTTAAAGGTTATTCTGTTGAGTTTCTACTTCTCATGACTTGAAACCTTTCTCTAATCCCACCTGCTGCTAACAGCCTGGGTACCAGGCATTGATATAAAAAGACACGCTCGTTGCCCATAAACTTGAATTATTTACGAAGCCCTTGTGGACCTCTTAGAGCTGCTTTGCACACAGCCCGCCCCTGCGGTTACTCAATGAGCAGACCCGCGAGCTTGCTGTTTTAATTGAGTGGCATTTCATGATGCTAAACCATGCGCCACCCTTCAAGCATGCTCCCTTCCCTAGGCTGCCGTGCTCAGCTACCGGCCTCCGGCCTCCACGCCTCCCACCCTGACCCCCAGCCCTGCCAGTCTCCCTTCGTCCTCTCCCTGCCTGGCCCTGCCCACTTTCTTCCCATATTTTCTCCTTCCCTCGGGCCCCATTGTCACTGCCCTGGTTCAGCCTCATTATCGGCTGGCTTTTTGCAATATCTTCTACCTGGCCACCTGCACTTCTACCTGCACGAGTCCCCTTTGAGACTTGCCCCCGTGGGCCTCAGGCAGATTAATCTTCGTGGGACACAGATTCTGCTCTCGTCACTGCTCCCCTGACGAGCCTTCCCTGGACTGCCGTTGTGTCTGGCGAGAGGGCAGGTGCTTCGGCCTGCCTGGATGGCCTCTCTGCAGGCCACGCCTCTCCCAGCACTAGGGAACATGGAGCCAACGCCTCACACGGTTCCCTCCCTCTCCCATGCAGTGCTCCTCAGCCTCCCCGTGTCTCCTCCCTCCCCTGCCTCCTCCCTGCCCTGCTCCAGAGCTGTCTTGTACGGGCCACCTTCCTCCTGAGCTTCCCTCCCCAGCCTGGACCCGCGGATCCATCTACAGGGCTCTGAGTCTTGCTGCAGAAATGCCAAAGTGAGTGTCGTGGGTTGAATTGTCCCCGTGATATGTAGGATGGATCTGAAGGAGAAAGCATGAAGCTAAGATCTCAGAAGTGAGTGGTCCAGGTGGAGAAGAGGGTTTGCAAATGATTTCGGAGGACTCTGGGATTCATTGCATGTAGGGACTCAAGGAGCCTATGGCCGCTGACGCTTGGGTCAATACACCAAGAAGGTATGTTGAAGTCCTAAACCCTGGACGTGCAAGTGTGACCTGATTTGGAAAAGTCTTTGTAAGGAATCAAGTTAGCAGGAGGTCACTGTGGTGGTCTCTACTGCAATGTGACTGATGTCATTGTAAAAAAAGGGAAAACAGTGTGGTGTAGTGGCCCATGCCTGCAATCTCAGTAGATTCAAGCCAACCTTGGCAGCTTAGTGAGACCCTCAGCAACTTAGCAAGACCCAATTTCAAAATAAAAAATAAAATAGGGCTCAGGGTATAGCTCAGAGGCAGAACATCCCTGAGTTCAATCCCCAGTGCCACAACCAAAAAGAAGAAGAAGAAGAGGAGGAGGAGAAGGGGGGGGGACCTGGACTCAGACACACACACACACACACACACACACACACACACACACACACACACGAGAACGCCATGTGAGGACACAGAGAAGCAAAGACCATGGGGAGATTGGAGTGGCATTGTCACAGCCAACGAGTGCCTGGGCTCCCAGGAGCTGGAAGAAACAGGATCCTCCTCTAGAGCATTCGGAGGAGGCACGCCCCCCCCCCCCCCGATGCTTTGAGTTGGGAGTTCTTGCTACTAGAACTGTGAGAGAATGGGTTTCTGTTATTTTACACTTCCTAGGTTTTGACAGCCCTGGAAACAAATCCAGAAAAAACGGAGCCGGCCCTGGCCTCAAGGTGCTAACAACTTGCAGGGACACAGGCTCCACCAGTCTTTATGAGTCAGTGTGGCAAGTGCAGGGAGAGAGGAGGAAGAGCGGAATGGGAATGCCAGCATCCCCTCCTCCAGGAAGCCTTCTGTGCTTCCTTCCCTCAGGGAGGCAACTGTCCAGTAAGGCCCCTGGGGGAGGGGAGCCCACACCCGGGGGTTCAGAGAGGGGCAGGACTCGGCCAAGGAAAGAAAGGCAGTTCTATCAGGCCAGGTGAGCAAAGGGGCTGGGGTGGGAACAGCAGGAGCAGCTAAGGTTGGGAATGGGGGGTAGGCTGCGGCTTGCAGAGGAGTTTGCCCTTGCACTTGCTGGTCAGTGTCAGGGAACGGAAGGGAAATGTTGAGGCAGCAGGCCTGGCGGGTAAGTGGGAAGCTGGAGCCTCAGAAGTTAGCAGGCGGGGGCAGAGGGGGCGGCTGGCTCAGGTGCAAAAGAGGATTTGCAAATGACTTTGAAGGACTTTGGGGTTCCACAGGGGCTCAAGGGTGAGAGAGACCACAGCAGCTGACCCTCAGGTCTCCAGCTGGGGAGAGAAAGAACCACCAGAGAGGGAAAGGTTGTTGTGGGAGACAGGTAGAGTGGGGGACGTCCAGGTGGTTACGGAGGCCTGAGGTTTGGAGGGGAGACTGTACTTCTGCTATGGATGGGGCATCACTGACAGGGGCTGAGACCTGGAACTGAGGTATGGACGCTATCACCTGGACCCCCGCATGGAGTGGGAAGAGGGTGGAGGTGAGGATTGTGTCCTGCCTGCGAGTAGAGACAAAGGAGATTTGGGGGACAGTGGGTGTGTGGTGGGAGGACCAGGAAGCAGGAATTTCAAAGAAGGGTGGTGGGTATGACTCACGCCTGCCCCAGGAAGGACCCTGTGGGCCACTGGATTCAGGGATGACTCTGAGCCACCATGCCCTTGTCTTTTTTTTTTTTTTTTTTTTTTTTGCGGTACCGGGGATTGAACCCAGGGGCGTTCTACCTCCGAGCTACACCCCCAGCCCTATTTTTTATACTTTATTTTGAAACCGGGTCTCACGAAGTTGTGGAGGGCCTCACTAAGGAGGGAGGGAGAGAGAGAGAGAGAGAGAGAGAGAGAGAGAGAGAGAGAAGCGGAGAGAGAGAGAGAGAGAGAGAGAGAGAGAGAGAGAGAGCTGAGGCTGGCCGCGAACCCAGATCCTCCGGTCTCCGCCTTCCAAAGTACTGGGATTACAAGCGTGCACCACCACGCCCGGCACTGCCCTTGTCTTTTTTGCCGTTCCTTCTGTCTGTCTTCTTTCTGCACTCACCTATGCAACCCTCTTGCTCTTCCCAGCATCTCTCCTGACAGCTCTCTGGACCATGCTGTCCAGAGCAGGCCTGGAAAGGTGAACGCACGCCTGTATTCCCAGTACTTGGGAGGTTGAGACAGGAGGGTCGCAGGTTCTAGGCCATACTCGGCAACCTAGCGAGACTCGGTTTCAAAAATTTTTAAATATTAAAAAAGGGCTGAATGTGTAACTTGAGATAGAATGCCCGTGGGCTCAGTCCTTAATACAGGAAGGAAGGAAGGACGGAAGGAAGGAAGGAAGGAAGGAAGGAAGGAAGGAAGGAAGGAAGATGAGTGAAGGTAGATGCCTGGACACCCCCATGGGTCTCTCTCCTGGGCCTTATCCCTGAAGACCACTAGTACCGTGGCAATGATCTTCTGCCCACTGCCTGGCAGCTGAGGATGGGTGAGGCCTGCAGCATGGCCAGATACCAGGGACCTGCGCCCTCGCCCCCACACCTGGCTGCAGCTGTGTCCCTTCTTGCAGGGCCCGTCACCATGGGCGGCTCTGCTCCTCTGCCTCATGGGGATCGTGCCACGGGTTCGCCAAATGATCCAGCCCCTCTCTGACTGCTGCCTGCCAGGTTGGTCTGTGTGCACTGATGTGGTGGCTTCTCTGATGTGGCTTCTGGGCCTTCCTGCCCTCACATTCATCCATTACACACCCTCCTTTATGCCTGGCCCCCACCATTCGAGAGGGCCTGGCAGGGCAGCACAGGCTTCAGCACGAGCCAGAGTTGGTTGGGGCACACTCTTTCCAATTGGCATCTGTTGAGAAATTACATTCAGTTAGGAAACACAAGATTGTGAAACATTTAAATGATTCTAAAATATATCAAATATAGTCATCTTTATCACCTCCCTCCATCTCACTCTCCTCCCAAGAGATAGAGACACCAATTCGTTAAAGTGGTGCTTTTACAGATCTTTCCCAAACCATATAAGGGCATGCACACCCACACATACATGCACATATATAAATGAGGTCGTACTGTACATTTGGTAAGGAGCTTACTTTTTCCATTACCAATATACTTTGGAGAGCTTTAGATGCTGACACAAATAGACCTATATCTCATTTTTAAAATAATGGCACAGAATTCTCCTGTGTGTCATAATTTAGTCATTTCCTTCTTGGTGGACAATTATTTTCTTCACATTTTACTATTACAAGCAAGCGCCGTAGTGAAGCTTCTTTGACATGCATCTTTGTGCATGCGTGTGTATGTTTCCATACCAGTGATTCCTAGGAGTAGAACTGCTGGCTTATAGGGCACAGGCACAATGGTGTACGCCTGTAATCCCAGTACTGGGGAGGCTGCAACAGGAAGATCGCAGGTTCGAGGCCAGCATTGGCAGCTTAGCAAAACCCTCAGCAACTTAGTGAAACCCTATTGAAATGAAACCCTTAGCAATGAAACCCTATTTCAAAATAAAAAATAAAAAAGGGCTGGGGTTGTAGCTCAGAGGTAGAATGCCCCTGGGTTCAATCCCCAGTACCAAAAGCAGGGGTGCACATGATAGATATCAGCAGGTATTATCAAATTGTCAGCCAGAAAGAACACATAAATGTGAATATCCCAAGAGAATATATAGACTGTCAATGGACACCACCCCATTATTATTTTTACTTTGTTAACTCTGATGGATGAACAGAAAGGCACTTCCTTGCTCTGTTTTACATCTCCTTTATTAGCGAGACAGTATGCTTTGCTCTGTTGTTGGCCAGTCGTTTGCAGTTTGTAAGTTGTACACTCACATCCCTTGCCATTTTATTCTCTGCCTATTTGTGGGGGTTTGTACTGCTGTGTGGAAGCTCACTCTAGTTCTGGTTGTTTCTCTTTGGTCGTTTTATATTTTGCAACTATCTTCTCCTTGTTGCTGGTCTTTAACTGTGTACAGTGGCTGAGATGCTGTGGAATTTCTTTTGTGTGTGTGTGTGGTATGGGGATTGAACCCAGGGGCATTCTACCTCTAAACTACACCCCCAGCCCTATTTTTTATTCTTTTTTTTTTTTTTTTTTTTTGCGGTACCGGGGATTGAACCAGGGGCATTTTACCTCCGAGCTCCACCCCTGGCCCTATTTTTATACTTTATTTTGAAACCGGGTCTCACGAAGTTGCGGAGGGCCTCACTAGGTAGCTGGGGCTGGCCGCGAACCTGGATCCTCCAGACTCCGCCTCCCAAGTACTGGGATTACAAGCATGCGCCACCATGCCTGGCTTTATTCTTTATTTTTGAAACAGGGTCTCACTCAGTTGCGGAGGGCCTCACTAAGTAGCTGAGGCTGGCTGTGAACCCAGATCCTCCTGTCTCAGCCTCCAAGTACTGGGATTACAAGCATGCGCCACCATGCCTGGCCAAGATGCTGTGGAATTTCGGAATGTTTATATTGTGAGATCTATCAATGAGAGTTTATTTTTTAGCAATGGGGAAAGATGGAGCTTGGAGGCCTAAAATGTTGCATTCTCTATTTTTACTTTTTATTTATTTGTGCATTATACATAATAGCGGGATTCCTTGTTACATATTTGTATATGCCCATAACATAATTTGGATGATTTCTAAAATGTTGCATTCCTGACCCTTTTCTGGTCTTTGCTTGCTTTTTGACTGTGAACAAAGCCCCTCAACCTCCATTTTACCAGCTACGCAGCAACACTGTCTGTCCTGCCCAGCCTCACTAGCTGCCATGGGGACTGGGGACAGGCTGCCATTGACAGGACTTTGTAGCCACTCCGGACTTTATAGTTAAATTCCTGGATAGGAATTAAGATCGACTCCTTCCTTCCTTCCTTCCTTCCTTCCTTCCTTCCTTCCTTCCTTCCTTCCTTTTTTTTGTACTGGGGATTGAACCCAAGGGCGTTCTACCTTTGAACTACACTACACCCCCAGCTTTTTAATTTTTTTTTTTTTGGCGGTACTGGGGATTGAACCCAGGGGCATTCTACCTCCGAGCTACACCCCCGGCCCTATTTTTATTATTTATTTTGAAACAGGGTCTAAGTTGCGGAGGGCCTCACTAAGTAGCTGAGGCTGGCCGCGAACCTGCGATCCTCCTGTCTCAGCCTCCCAAGTACTGGGATTACAAGCGTGTGCCAACATGCCCGGCCAGCTTTTTTGTTTTGAAACAGGGTCTTGCTAGATTTCTGAGGGCCTCTCTAAGTTGCTGAAGTTAGCCCCCCGAGTTCTGGAATTACAGGTGTGTGCCACCACACCCAGCTTGCGATGGACTCTTCTAGCACAGGCCTCGCCTCGGGCAGTGATCTGGGGATGCCGGCATCCCGCCCCAGAGGTTCACTTTTTCCAGATGAACGCCTGCCTGTGCTGGCGATTCATCTTCTCGTCTTCATGGCTTCGCATAGCAAGTGCCTTAGGTCAGTCTGCCGTAACAAAACAACACAGGACGGGCGGCTTAGACAACAAAAAGTTCTCCTCAGTTCTGGAGACTAGAAGTCCAAGACCAAAGCATCTGAGGCCTCCCTCCTGGCTTGCGGGTGGCTACTTCCTGCTGTGTCCTCACATGGTCATCCCTCAGTCTGTATGCCCATGCCCTGATCTCTCCTTCTTATAAAGACGCCAAGTGTACTGGGTCCCATCTCTATGACTTCGTGTTTATACACGAAGAGATTAAATCCAAGGGCATTCTACCTCCGAGGTATACCCCTGGTCCAATTAATTAATTAATTAATTGATTGATTGATTTGTTTGTTGTACTAGGGATTGAACCCAGGGGCATTCTACCTCCAAGCTATACTCCCAGACCTATTTTATTTTTATTTTGAAACAGGGTCTCGCTAGGCTAATGAGAGTCTCACTACTTGCTGAGGCTGGTCTCGAACCTGTGATCCTCCTGTCTCAGCCTCCCAAGTTCTGGGATTACAGGCGTGTGCCACCACACCTGGCTTTTTTATTTTTTAATTTTAATTTTAATTAATTAATTAATTTATTTATTTATTTATTTATTTATTTATTTATTTATTTATTTTGTGGTACTGGGGATTGAACCCAGTGGCATTCTACCTCTGAGTTCCACCCCCAGCCCTATTTTTTATTCTTTATATTGAAACAGGGTCTCACTAGGTTGTGGAGGGCCTCACTAAGTAGCTGAGGCTGGCCACAAACCCAGATTCTCTGGTCTCTGCCTCCCAAGTACTGGGATTACAAGCATGCGCCATCACGCATGGTTTATTTTTTTATTTTTTGAAACAGGGTCTCACTAAGTTACTGAAGGTCTTGCTAAATTGCTGAGGCTGGCCTCCAACCTGCAATCCTCCCGCCTCAGTCTCCCAAGTACTGGGATTACAAATGCACGTACCACCACACCCAGCTCATGTTATCTTAATTATCTCTCCAAAGTCACATTCTTAAA
>PVJS01004994.1:0-57982 GCA_004027185.1 Glis glis
GGAGCATTCTACTTCCAAGCTACATCCCCATCCCTATTTTATTTTTATTTTGAAACAGTCTCGCTAGGTTGATGAAGTCTCACTACTTGCTGATACTGTCCTCGAACCTGCAATCCTCCTGTCTCAGCCTCCCAAGTACTAAGATTACAGGCATGCACCACCATTCCCGGCTTAATTTTTTGTTTTGGAACAGGGTGTCACTAGGTTGCTGAGACTCTTACTAAGTTGTTGAGGCTGGCCTCCAACCTGCGATCCTCTTGTCTCAGCCTCCCACGTACTGGGATTACAGGCCTGGCACCATTATATTTTATGTCAGAGATTAGATCACTCTTCCAACTAATGTTTAGCATTGTCCCAGGATAAAGGGCTCATATGTTTTGGTGTGGTGGGCTTTTTTATACCTTTTCTAAACTAAAGGTGAAATTCGAGTAATCTTGAGGAATCTCTTAGAGTCCAGGAAACAGCAGCCACAACAATGAAAAGAGATTGCAAGAAAGAAACCACTTTATTCTGTCAAGGAACCATCCAGGCGAGTTTTCCATAACACCCTGGTGCACAGTGAAACAGAGATAGCATCGTGAGGTCACTCCCTTTTCCGTTTGCTTCTCTGGGGTTTCTGAACGACATCCAGATTTCTAGGCTGCACGTCTTCGTCCGTTCAGGATGTTCTAACACAAATGCCATACGCCAGGTGGCTGATGAACAACAACTTTTTTTCTCACAGTTCGGGAGACTGTGGAGCACGAGATCTCTACACCAGCAGATGCAGGCCCGGTGAGGGCCTGTTTCCCATCGACAGCGCCTCTCTTCTACTCTCACGTGGTGTAAGTGGCTAGCTACTTCTCTTCTGTCTGCTTTCTAAGGATATTAATCCCAATGATGGGTGCTTGTTTTTATTTTTATTTTTTTGATACTGGGGATTGAACCCAGGGTCATTCTGCCTCCAGGCTATACCCCAGCCCTATTTTATTCTTTATTTTGAAACTAGATCTTGCAAAGTTACAGAGGGCCTGTTCAAGGCTGGCCTTGAACCTGCGATCCTGCAGTCTTAGCCTCCCAAGTACGGGGGTTAGAGGTGAGGGCTCTGCCTTTGTGATCCATTCAGTCCCCAGGGCCCCAACTCTTAGTACTGTCTCACTGGGGACAAAATTTTAACACACACACACCAGGGCATAGAGGCACAAACTTCAAACCACAGCACTACCCAGAAGTGGGTAAAGCCAACGATGCTGTTTCTGAAGGAAATTTTACTGAATGTGTTATCAGTTATCTTCTCTAGAACATTCTTCTGACTCACATAGGTTCAGTCATGACCTTGAATTCTGGGATACTCCTGTCTCTGACACCAGGGAGGAAATGGAGCCAAAGAGATAAAGTGTAACCGGGCGTGGTGGCGCACGCTTGTAATCCCAGTACTTGGGAGGCTGAGACTGGAGGATCCGGGTTCGCGGCCAGCCTCAGCTACTTAGTGAGGCTCTCTGCAACTTAGTGAGACCAGGTTTCAAAATAAAGAATAAAAAAATAGGACTGGGGTGTAGCTCGAAGGTAGAATGCCTCTGGGTTCAATCCCAGTAATGCAAAAAAAAAAAAAAAAAGAGAGAGAGAAAGATAAAGTGTGCTCTTAGAAAAATAGAGGCCACCAGTTCTACCACCCACTTTTCCAGGGGTGGCCAGCGGGACATTGGCCTCGCGGTGTAGGTAGACGGTCTGTATCCTCCACCTGCACCTTATGGGTATGGGAGTCTCGTGCTGCTGCAAAGCCTAGGCCGCGGAGAGCTGCTCGACTGCACAGTCAGGCTGTGTGTGGGCCGTGGGCTTGGCCTGGTCTGAGTCTTCACCTGAACCCAGCTGCCAATAAGAACCAGAGACAAGCACTACCTTTAATTGCCCTTTCCCAGGGACCGTGCCTTCCCTTGTGACAGACACTGCTGAGGCGTTCTTGAGCTTAGTCCAGCAGTCCCAGGAAATATGGCGAATGAGAGAGCCAGGTTTTCTGGCAGGAAAAAGGAAACCAGCTTTCATGCTCAACCAGGGGCCCATCACAAACGAAGTGCACGGTGCCACAGCTGAGAAAATGCCAAGCTCGTTGGAACCCGTACACGGCTTTCTAGAACATCCACAAAGATAGAAGTACTGTCAGAGCGCCCTCAGTCTTGTCATGGGGGCTGACCCAACAGCAAGAGCTTTCTGCCCAGCCTGTAAGTCCTTGGGCCAGGACTCAAGGATGTGGGTAAGAAGCAAAGACACATTAAAAGAGAGAAAGGCTCACATGCATGTCATTGGTTTAGAAATGCATCTTTCAATCAGGGGGACAATCAGGGGGACAGTCTCCGCTCATACCCACCTGCTTGATGTGCCATTTCACAACTTTAGAGCCTCTTCCAGCCAATCCTCAATGTGCACTTGAACCTCAACGTCTCAACATAGATACATTCATATCAACCTAGAAATATTGGGTACCAGGGATGAACTTTCCAAATGATGTGTCCAGGGTCCTGTCCAGCTCCAGGAGGAATCTTGGTTGTACATCTGCTAGCTTGCCAGTTGAACATGGAGGAAATGGACTGAGACTTAAGGCTACAAGACCCAAGGCTCAAGGCTGTGAGTCATTTTACCTCTTCATGGTGAGATTTGCCAATCACTCCTAGCTGTCCATGAGTCTCTACGGAATTATTGAGACTCAAAAGAGATATTGACTACATATTTTGGCATTGGTTTGGTGCTCCATGTACCAGCTGGAGGTTGACAATTTTGAGAAGTTAAACCTATTTTCCTATGTTGAGGCTATTTATGTATGAGCTATAGGGGTCTACAGCATTGCCCAGAGATCTATTTCTTCAAATAGCTCTTTGTATTTTAGCCCTATTAGGAAAACTTCTCTTTTAAAATTCAAATTATTATATTCAAACCTATCGTTGATGTACAACTTCTTATCAACAATTTCCATTCAGTTGTTTTCCTGCTAAGAGAACAGTTTTGTTTTTTGTTTTGTTTTGTTTTGACGGTACCGGGGATTGAACCCAGGGGCCTTCTACCTCCAAGCTATACCCCCAGACCTATTTTTTATTCCTTATTTTGAAACAGGGTCTCACTAAGTTGCGGAGGGCCTCACTAAGTAGCTGTGGCTGGCCGCGAACCCGGATCCTCTGGTCTCAGCCTCCCAAGTACTGGGATTACAAGCGTGAGCCACCACGCCCAACTAGAACAGTTGTTTTTATTGGGGTGCACTGGGTTTACCTATCAGGACAGACCTAGGTGGATTACCCTAAGATAGCCAAAGTGGTGAGAGAGCTGTGGGAATGAGTATTGGGTTAGAGAGAAGGAAGAAAAGGGAATTACCAAAGATAGACCTCGCCTACTCTCCAGCTTCATCTAATTTAATCGCCGATATTTATACCAGATGGTAGGCCTTTATTCTGTTTGTTTTACAGCCCTGCAGATATTTGGTCTGCTAGGAAGAAGGAGCTACTGTCCCCTGAAAATATTGCCAGAGGATTTGCATCACAGGGACTTTTCTTTCCTAGGACGCTTTCCCGTACGAGGTCTCCAGGCCCTGGTGGGTGCAGCCTATCTCAGCAAAGAATCGTTACGTGTATAAATAGCTATGGTGAAGTGGCTTTACTTCTGACTGAAGTCACTCAGGATATTCTGAGACTTTTTCTAGAACATTTTGTCTGTTGCCATCAAGTGAGAAGCAAGAGACTTTCCCAGTCTTGGGCACGTGACAGGCCAGGCGTGCTCAGCCACGGAGCCAGCACTGTTGGGATTCAGGATGTCTGGTAACTTGGTGGAAGAAAATACTTCTGAGGTTTTCTTGCTTCTTGAGATGGGCTCCCCTTCTTCTCTCACGGGGGCTCTCTGTAACCAAAGTACCAAAGTCACGTGGCACTGAAGTAGAGACTCAAATTTTTCCCACTCTTCAGATGAGGAATGGAGGGTCAAGAAAGACAATAAATAAGGCCATGCAGCTAGAAGGTTCCCAAGCCAGAATTTGAATTTGGGCAGACTAACTCCCAAGCTGTGTCCTTTGACAGTCTGCCACCTGCCTTCCTGGTGCCAGCTTTGACCTTGGTGTAGAAAGGCTATCGTCCCTGATCACCTGAAGGTCTGAGACGCTGGCCGCAGCACTCTCTGAAAAACTGCTGAAATTGTTTTCTCTGTGCTTGTCCTCAGCCCTAGTCCACGATGCCTTCATTTATTTCAGTCTCCTGACCTCTCAAGATTATTTTCTCTGTTTTCCTAAAGACCAAACTCTCTACGCACCAGCAGAGCACGGAGACACACACTCTGTCCTAAGCTTTTATGTGAACAAGGCTCAAGTCAGATAATGCATTTTTTAAAGAAACACTTGAGAAATGTCATGAAATAAGTTTAGACAAGCTCGGTCCCTACAGCCCTGACGCCTGTCCCCAACCACATTAATGATGTTCCTGAGATGATGAAAACTGAATAATAACTGTAAAACTATTTTGAAAAGCTAAAAGGGACATCTCAGGAACTGATGGTCTTATATTATGTCCACAGCCCTGTGGAGACATACACACACACACACACACACACACACACACACATATACACATACAGATAGATAAATACATATATACATATATAGAGACATACATATACAGGATATATAGATGAGATACTATATATATTCACACATACACACATATATGTATATACACACATATATGTGTTTACACAAGCATAGTATGATACTCACGCCTCTTGATTTTCTACATGGGCCAGGACGCTCATTCCTAGCCACAGCCCACAGCTAGTATGAAGGAGCGGTTGGAAGCCAAGCTCTGGAGCCAGGCAGAGGCTCTGCTGTGACTCGTCTGCTTCCTGTTAGACATGGGCATGTTACTCAACCTTTCTGAGCCTCTGTTCCCTCACGTGCAATGTAGCACCTTCCTCATAAGGTTATTGTGAGAATTAAATGAGGCTAAAGCGTTTGAAGCACGTAGCACACAGCACCTGGCACACGTGTAAATATGAGTGTGAGCTGTTATTATGTTAGGACTAGCAACAGGGAATATTTAACTTTTGGCCGCACCCTCGTGTTTGATACCCTTGCTAGCAAATTCCATTCAGTACACCCAAGAACACAAATCATACTGAAAGGGGGTTCTATTTTGGATGTGTTTAAGTGTGATCCCCAAGAGTTCGCATGCTGGGAGCTTGGTCCCTGGTGTGGCAGGGCGAGAAGGGGTGGAAGTTTTTAGGGGTGGGGCCTATTGGGAGGTCCCGATGGCGCTGCCTTCTGAAGGGATTGATGTAGCTCTCAGGACCCCAGTTAGTTGATGCAAGAGTGAGATGTTATCAAAGAGTGAGCCCGGCCCCTCCACTCTCTCTGGCTTCCTGTCATGCTGAGCCCGTGCCAGCACCACCTCCAGGAACGTCCAGAACTGCAAGCTAAATAAACTTCTCTTTTTTATAAAGCTACCCAGCCTCGGAAGCCTCATTATGGTAATAGAAAAAGGACTAATGCAAATGGTGAATCCTAACATTGCTTCTCTAGCCTCACAGGCAAAATCTCCCCCAGTTTTTTATTTTGAAGTTTCAAACCTCAAAAATAATCGAGAGACTATTGCAATCAAGATCCATCTCTGTTTCACTCGCCAATTAATATCTTACCACATGCACTGGCTTCCTCTGAGCCCCTCGCCCTCCCTCTCCACCCCCACCAAATCATTTGAAAGTAAATTAAAGGCCCCGTGATCATAATTTACCCCAAACACTTTCGCAGGTGTTTCCCAAGAGCACCACGGTAATTGTCAAGAAAGCCAACATGGATCAAAGAACATTTTCCAATCTATAGCTCATATTCAAATTTCTGGATTCTCCCAGTAATTTCTTATGCTGCCTCTTTCCTTCATTTGATCTAGAATCCAACCACGCTCCTGCATTGTATTGAATTGACATATCTATATAATCTCTTTTCATCAAGAACAGATCCCTGCCTAATCTTTCCTAATGCTAACATTTTAAGGAGTTCAGGCTAGGTTGTTTTGGATTTTTTTTTTTTTTGCATATTATCTCCTAATTTAGATTTGTCTGCTCTTTTTCTCATGATAAGATTCAGGTTAAATATTTTTGCCAAGAATATTCCAGAAGTGACCTGGAATCGAAGGTGACCTTAGCAAATCAAATCAGGAGACTGAGATGGTCAATTTGTCCCACTATGGGTGATGTTGAGCGAGTCCCCTTAGTTAAGGGGGTGATGTCTCCATTAAAGAGGGTGGCATGCTTTCCTTTGTAATTAACATATAATCTGCAGGTACTCCTCTGAGGCCTTGTGACGATCTTGTCCTAGTGATAATCACCCAGTGGTTTTAGCATCCATGGATGGTGTTCACCTAAACATATAAGTGTTTATAAAACGCTTACATTATAATTCTATCATTTCTCTATACCAATTAGCTGGCATTGTTCTATAAAACATGCCCACCCCCTTTTCTGTAATAATATTATGGACTCGAGTATTATTTGTTTTGCTAAACATATTATCCTAATCTATTGCCAGTACTATTCTTTTTTTTTTTTCAGTACCCAGGATTGAACCCTGGGGCATTCTACCTCTGAGCTACATCTCCGGCCCTGTTTTTTATTCTTTATTTTGAAACAGGGTCTCACTGAGTTGCGGAAGGCCTCACTAAGTAGCTGAGGCTGGCTGTGAACCCGGATCCTCCGGTCTCAGCCTCCCAAGTACTGGGATTACAAACGGCATGCTCGAGTTTTGTCAAATTTTGGCCATTGTGACCCTCTTCAAGTTACCTCTTCTACTGACACAGTTTAAGCAGTTCTTTGCTTTCTGGTATGAGATATTCCAGGATCACCATGCTTCAGCCCCGGTACTGAGTGCCATTGCTCCATGGTGTCCTGTTCCTGTCAGTGGGAAATGTTTCGTCTTACAAGTGCTCATGACTAAAGAATACAAATCCCCCGTGTGTGTGTGTGTGTGTGCGCGCGCGCGCGCATGCTAATATAATCCAAAGAAAGTATTGGGGGGTTTGCTGAGGATTGAACCCCAGGGTATTCTACCTTTGAGCTATACCCCCAACCCTTTTTATTTTTTATTTTGAAACAGGGCCTCACTAAGTTGCTGAAGCTGACCTTGAACCTGTGATCTTTCTGTCTCAGCCTCCCAAATGCTGAGATTACAAGTGTGCACCACCACGCCGGGCAAAAGCATTTTTTTTTTTTTGGTACTGGGGATTGAATCCAGAGGCATTCTACCTCTGAGCTATACCCCCAGGCTGATTTTATTTCTTATTTGCAAACAGGGTCTCACTAGGTTGCTGAAAGCCTCAATAAGTTGCCCAGGCTGGCTCTGAACCTGCGATCCTCCTGTCTCAGCCTCCCAAGTACTGAGATTACAAACGTGCGCCACCATGCCCGGCTAAAAACATTTTTAAGCCACTAATTTTGGGGGAACTAGCCTTCACACTGAGGATCCTTCTGGTTGCTTGGGTCTTTTAAATTCCAATCAACCTTGTTCAAGTCTTTGGGCCGAGGGAGGAGAGCTAGGGGCTCTTCCCGTCTTGGCCATCTATCCAGGATTTGGCTGAGAGCTGCTTCCCACATTCATGGGTATCCGTGCCCTCTGCTCTGAGTCTTACCAGCTCAGCTAAATGTCTCTCTTTCGGCCACCTCCCAGATATTTGCTTTGGGCATCTTCTTTTGGGTTCTTAATGTTCACTTGATCTCCCTGCGGTAGACAACTGGTATCCAGCCCTCGCTTCGTCTTCGAGGACGGCTGGGGGTAAATGTTCTCCTATCTGGTCCAGTAGTGAAGTTGTTTCCTCTTCTCTCCTTGAGACTGGCAGCAGCTTTCCTGTTTCGTAGGACCCTCATCACTTACTTGTCAGTATTATTCTCAGCTAACATTTTTTTCGCTGTGGGTATAACTGAAAAAATTTTTTTTTACCTCTGGAGATGATGTGGTCATTCAGTGAGCTTAGATTAAAATGATTAGCTCTCGAGTCTCTAGTATGTGCTTTAGCTGATTATGAAATGGTGGGCAGCTTTGGGCTCCCGCATCCCAAATGACCTTGGTTGTTTCCAAAAAAAATTATGCCTGCTATTTCTATCACCCGTTCTTAGAACTCAAGTGACCTTTTGTTTGTAGTGATAATAGATTCAGTTAAATTTAAGTGGTTTTTAGTCTTTTCTATCTATAGATCAATGCTTAATTTTCTCTGGAATTTCACCAGATGAATTTGTAGGGACTCAGAATAAGTACCAGACCAGACCCCTACAGGCCCACTGAGCACTTGGAAGTCTGCCATAAAATTTAAGGTAACCTGTATGCCATGAATCAGGCCTCTTCCAGAAATCTGGAAAGGTCCTTTCTGCTTCCTTGAGACTTTTTCTTCTGTCAGTGGGCACATAGCCTTATTCTTTCTTTTTTTTTTTTTTGTAGTACTGGAGATTGAACCCAGGGGCATTCTACCTCTGAACTATACCCCCCATCCCTATTTTATTTGTTTTGAAACAGGGTCTCACTAAGTTGCTGAGAGCCTAAGTTGCTGAGGCCATCCTTGAACCTGCGATCCTTCTATCTCAGTCTCCCAAGTACTGGGATTACTGGCGTGTACCACCACGCCCAGCTCACCCTATTCTTTCACAATCCTCCTTGCTCCATCTTTGAGTCAGCCTGGGTGCTGTCTCAGAAAAGAAGACAAGTCACCTTAGGAAACCTCCACACATCTCACCTGACCCAGCTACCTCCTGAGCCTTGTCAACCAAACTTCTCAGGCAGCACTAATAGAAACGACCTCATTGCGATCTTCACATTACAGGCTGTGGAATCTTTCCCTGTGAACCCGGGTGCGTTGTCAGGAACACAGTGTGACTCGGTAAGGAACTAATTTAACACTGTGCAGGTCCCAGGACATGTAAAGGGCTCCCCTGAAGCACGGCCTCATCTAGCTATCTCATGGATTAAAGGGGATGCACTGCACACAGTGGGCCCATATAGCCACAAAGGCCATGGACAGTAGTTAAGGTCTGAACGGTCTCGGTGCAAGAAACCACGTCTGGATCCTTCTACTGCAAAGAACAAACCAGCAAATATATATCAGGGGCTACAAGCATGGCTACCCACCAGTGAGAATCAGCCTAAAGAACAGGAAAGAGCAGAAAGGTTAAATGAGAGGGTCCTTCTCCTAGGTGTGGATTCTCACACAATTCAGCATGAACACCTCAAGTTTCACTAGGGATTTTCTGAGGACAAGAACAAGTCTGGAAGGATAGACTAAGGAGAGGGATGGCATGTAGATTGCTCCAATGGCCAATGCCAGGTGGCGTAGGAGGACGGGCCCTGGGGTAGAGGGGTCATGGCCTGGTGTCTGGCACGGGGAAGGGGGCTCATCTGAGTGATTCCTGACTTCTGTTCCAGATCTTTCCCTCTCAGCATCTCCCACAATCTGTGGCAGGGCCGTGATGCTCAAATTGTTGAGATAAAGAACTCCCTCTTGTCTTCTTATGGAAAAAAGTCACAGGTGTTTGTATTTATTTATTTATTTGTTTATTTATTTATTCTTTTATCATTATCATTTTGCGGTACTGGGGATTGAACCCAGGGGCATTCTACCTCCAAGCTACACCCCCAGCCCTATTTTTTATTCTTTATTTTGAAACAGGGTCTCACTAAGTTGCGGAGGTCCTCACTTAATAGCTGAGGCTGTCCGCGAACCTGGATCCTCTGGTTTCAGCCTCCCAAGTACTGGGATTAGAAGCGTGCGCCACCATGCCTGGCTGTATTTTTATTTTTTATTTTATTTTTGGCAATGAAAGAATGATCATGTTTTATTAATTAAAACATAAGTAAATTATAAATAGAATGGAATCAAAATGTATACATCAGTTATTAAATGTGACCCCCCCTTGTGATGTGTTTGGGTTCTTCTGATTAAGCTCCATTGTTTCTGATCATTGTCCTCTTTCTAGTTTCTAGGGCGAGGACAAAAGAGGCTGCAGTTCAGCTCTGACAGCCGCGGTGGGAACGTACTCTGAGTCCCTGGGTTTCTGGTATGTTCTTCTCAGAACCACTCTGGTGTTTCAGAATGACAATGCGTCCCTCCTGACCTCTTCCTTCTGTTGCCCCAGTGACAAATTTCCGTGACTATACACTTAACACTTAGAACGACAAAAACACCGAGAAGAACCCCTTTGGGCTGATGACATCAAAGAGCAAGTACACTGTAATTATGACCTCAAGTGAGATTATGGGAATTTCATAATATTAGCTAGAATTCATTCCCAGACTCGAATGCGCTCGGGTCTTTGCAACCACTTCACCCCAAGATCAAGCCAGTTCCGCTTGACCAACATGGCTGGAAGAGCTCTGGCAGGTCCCGCTGTAGCTCACCACGGTAGCACAGGGCTTGGAGGACTGGGAAACCCAAGCCAGCCTGGCTCTTGTCCTGTTGAGAAACCAGCTAATCTGCCCACCAGAAATCCAGCCCTGTGCACCTGTCTCCCGGGCCGAACACTCCACAGGAGCAGGGACCTCATCCGTCTTGTTCATGCCTACAACTTGCTAGTGCTGATCTATGGCTGCTCCGCATATGTTTGCTGAATATTTACTGGGTGCAATGAATGAAGAATGACCGATCTGGAAGGCCCCACTGAGGCACTGCCCTGAGCAGATGGGTAAACACGTCTCCGGACCCCCCCCCCCGCCTCTCATTCCCGTGCGTGGTCCCTCTCTGGGCTCTGCATCTCTGAGGGCCTAGACTATGTGGTAAGTTTGGGCCATCGCTCTGCTGACGGTCAGTAACTCTCCTTGACAAGTGAATTGACAGGACACAAATTCCAAGCCTTCTAGGAGAATCTTGAAGGTTCAAAGGGCCGGCTATATTTATGGTGCTGGGGCTCCGGGCACCGGGATCGCAGTAGGAGCGGGATCCTCATTGCTCGGTGTGGGTGGTCACCATTCGGTTTTCTCAGGATGCTCACCTGAACCGGTGACCTAACTTTGCTGAGACTCCATTCCTTCCTGGGTTTCCTTTCCCTAAATGAGGGATTATACTCCTATGAGGATCCCTCTCTACATTATTTTTTAGTTTGTTTTAGGAAACTTTTTATTGAAGTGTAACATGACTTACAGAAAGATGTATGATCATGAGAGTTTAACTCAATATAATTCCAGGGGCCCCACCTGAATGAATAAACACCTACATCAATAAATAAAACATTACCAGCAGCACGGAAGCCCTGTTGTAACACCATGTAGTTACCACACCCACCCTGAGAATACCCGATCCTGACTTCTAATCACACAGATGGAGTCTGCCTGCTTTCATACAGTGGATAGGCTTTGTGTCTGGATTCTATGGCTCATTGTTAAGTTTGGGATTCATCCACTTGTTGTGAATAGCAAAAGTCCGTCTAGTATTCCATCATAGCAGTACTTATTTATCCGCCTTGCTTTTTAGATAACTTTTGGCTATTGAGGTCATTTCCGGTTTGGGGAGGGTGCGCACAGTGGTCCTGTGAGCATCCCCCCCATGTCTCTTGTGCCCCTTGATTTGCACTTGGGCAGCCATGTTTTCAGGAGTAGATTTCTGGATTATGAAGTCTATTATGTTTCACTTTAGTAGATACTACCAAATAGTATTTCAAGTGGTTGTATCAGTTTGCATGCCCATCTGCAATGTTCAAGAATTCAGAAGCTACATATACTTTTATTATTTTTATTTATTTATTTGTACTGAGGGTTGAACCCAGAGGCATTCTACCTCTGAGCTACACCCCCCAGCCCTTTTCTCAATTTTTTTATTTTGAAACAGGGTCTCACTAAGTTGCTGAAGGTCTCGCTAAATGGCTGAGGTCGGCCACATACTCTTCATGTTCAATGCAAAGAAATTTTCATCTTAGGCATTCCAGGGGTATGTAGTGACATCTCACGGTGGTGAGCCCCTTTGCAAAGGGTTATGGACCAATTGTACAGCCCTGTGACATTCTTACTTAAATCTTTTACTCTCTTCTCTGGGTAAACAGTTGTCTGTCTTCTCAAAATGATTAGTATCGATTTCTAAGAGTCTTTATGTATCTTAGAGATATAAAGATACTTGTACATATGTGCTTTCACTCTGTGATTACATTTTACTTCTCTTAGGAGTTCTGATGAGTGGAAGTTCTTTTTGTGTGTGTGTGTGTGTATGTGGTACTGGGGATTGAACCCAGGGGCATTCTACCTCTGAGCTACATCCCCAGCCCTATTTTTTTATTCTTTATTTTGAAACAGGGTCTCATAACTTGTGGAGGGCCTCACTAAGTAGCTGAGGCTGACTGCGAACCCGGATTCTCCAGTCTCAGTCTCTCAAGTACTGGGATTACAAGCGTGTGCCACCACGCCTGGCTGTGGAAGTTCTTAAATTTTATTCATTTCAATTTATCATTCTTCCCCTTTATAGTTGTGACTTTCATTTCCCACCTCATAAATTGTTGCCTGTGTTGAGCTGTTGCAGGTGTTTTCCCCTGACTTCTAGACACTCTGTAGTCTCACCTTCCCATATTTGGATCTCTGAGCCACTGGAACTGATATGTGTGTATGGTGTGAGGTAGGGTGAAATTCATCTTTTCCCGTTTCGACTTCAACTCATCTCAGCACCATTTACCACAAAGCACTGCACTGTCACTTCTATCAGTCCTGGCCTTCTACATGTGGCTTATTTCTGGACTCTTTCCTGCTTGTCTATTAGTTTACCCTTGTGCCAAGATCACAGTGTCTTAATAGTATCACTTTATTTTATTTATTTATTTATTTATTTGGTGGTACCAGGGATTGAACCCAGGGGCATTTTACCTCCGAGCTCCACCCCCAGCCCTATTTTTTTATTCTTTATTTTGAAACAGGGTCTCACTAAGTTGTGGAAGGCCTCACTAAGTAGCTGAGGCTGGCCGCAAACCTGAGATCCTCCTGTCTCAGCCTCCCAAGTACTGGGATGACAAGTGTGAGCCACCACGCTCGGCATAGTATCACTTTATAATAAGTTGTAACACATCATGGTACCAGAGCTCAGCTTTGTTTTTTTGGAGAATATCTTCTCTTTCCTCATCATTTTTCACAGCCATATAAACTTTAGAGTCAGCTCACCAGGTGATACGCACACATGCAGCCCTGCCAGAAATTTGATGATGGCTATGTTAAATCTATAGATCAATTTATGGAGAATTTATATCTTTGTAATGTTTAAATACATAAACATGGTATGTTTCCCTTTATTTAGGTTTCATAATTCACCTCAATAATGTTTTATATCACATAGTACAGTGGAATTTGACAATTTGGTAAGATTTATTCATGAGTATTTTGTGGTTTGGGTGTTTTTTAAATTGTAACTGTCAAAAAGATTTTTTTAAAAAATGGTGATCCACAGCACAGTATGGTGACTATAGTTTACAACAACTTAATATATATTTTATAAACTAAACTAGAAGAAGGAATTTTCTAAGTTCTCAACACAAATGATAAATATTCAAGTAAAGGGAAATGTTAATTACTCTGATTTGAGCCAGGTGTGGTGGCGCAAATTTGTAATCCCAGTACTTGGGAGGCTGAGACTGGAGGATCCAGGTTTGTGGCCAGCCTCAGCTACTTAGTGAAGCCCTCCACAACTGAGTGAGACCCTGTTTCAAAGTAGAGGATAAAAAATAGGACTGGGGGTGTAGCTTAGAGGTAGAATGCCCCTGGGTTCAATCCCAAGTACCACAAAAAAAATTACTCTGATTTGATCCTTACACATTGTTTACATGTAATGAATTATCACATTAGATCCCATAAGTATGCATAATTATCAAGTGTCAATTAAAAATAAATTTTGAAAAGTTTAAAAACTTAAAAAGACCTTTAAAATTTAGTTAAATTTTTTTTAAAGTTTAAGTTTACTGCTAAAAATTGTTGCAATTATATAAAACACAAATACTTTTTCTGGATCATGAGTCAGCATTCTTGCTAGTTTTACTTATTCAGTTGGATTATCTGTATAGTTTTTATATACTTTCTACATCAGCCATTGTGCCATCTGCAATTAATGCAGCTTTATTTCCTCCTTTTCAATCCTTCTATTTTGTTTTCCTGTTGTGTTGCCTGGCTGGGACCTGTAATCCAATGTCGACCATCATGACGATAGTGGTTGTCGTTAATTCCCAGTTGCAGGAAAGCTCGACAGAGGTTTTAACCACCTGAGTTAAAGTAAGCCACCCCTCTTCCTTGCTTGAGAAGTCTGGGCTTTCCATATGCTTTGAAATTGGGGTAGGCGGGGAAGAGTTTGCCTCAGCAGAAATAGATGGAAGCCCCTACGGAATCAAAAGCAGAACCACCGTGCCTATGTTGGCCCATTGATAATGCGTCTGGTACGTGTGTGTGTGCGCACGCGTGCTGAGGTCTGTGGTGTTGGGAGAGGAGACAGAGGGCATCCTCAGGAAGGATGTGTTGGTCCATGTAAAACCCTACAATCCCCCCAACTGGGGGAGAATCTGGCCGACCAAACAGACTCACCAACCTGAACTTGGTGCATCTCATCCCGTCTACCCATGGCCCAAGCCCCTGTTAATATCTTGATGAAGTTGGGGTTGGAGGGCAACTGTGGCCACTCCTGCACCCCAGAGCTTTCCAGGACCCTTCCATCCGCCCTTCCGCGGCCCAGGTGGTCTGTTTCCGCAGTTTATGACCCTGAAGGGTCTCCAGCCCTTTATCAAGCGGTCCTCATGCTCCACTGGTACCTTTGCTGCTTTTATGGGTTCAATCTGGACGTACCCCTTACATAGCCCTAAGTGAGCATGCATGCCAAGCTGCCTGGGTGGACACGCCCTGGCCCTGGTTTCCAGGCCTGATCTACTGCAGAAGGGCCGCTATATGCTGACAGAGCATCCGGCACTGGCTCCTCGTTTCTTTGTCACTACTTCCTTGGGTGAGCTGAAAGGTACCCAACCCTGCTCCACATCCCTTTCAGTTTTTGTGCAAATTCATTTCCTGTTCCCTGGTCAACTCTAGTGACTAGATAACAGGGTGAAGTGCTCCTCTCCTGCCTGCTCTATCGCTCCTTGCTCTCTGGCTTCCCACTGGACTTGTTTCCCAGTAGCCTTGTTCACCTTTAGAACCCTTCTCTGACCCCACCGCACATGGCTCAGGCTCTGGATAATAGGAAAGGTAAAGTCCTGGTTGGGGGAGGAGGGGGGATGCTGTAACAGGCTGCCACGTGGGTATTATGTGGCGGAGGCTCTAGCCCCCGCCATCCTCCCCTAGAGCTCATTTAGCCTGCAAGCTATGTAAAGCGCATCTAGAATTCTTACAGTCCCTATCAGTAACACGTTTTCACCTGGAAAGCCAAAGAGAGGAAATGGGAGGAACAGATCACAGGTTCACCCTCTTGGTTTGTGCCTCCTCACCTCAGCTCGCCCTGTCCATGGCTGCGTTCAGTTTCTCAGATCCTCAAGGAGGGTACTTAAGCAGGGACCCCCCAGGAGACCCACAGAGAACTGCAGCTCCTCCAGGCGGGCTGGGGTGCAGTGGGGACTCAGCCCGGGCAGCGCCACCTGCTGGGCTCCTCCTTCCTATGCATCCCCCTCACACCACTGGGACATGAGCTGCACATAATTAATTTTTATTGAAAGAAGGGTTTTTTGTCTGCAGACACTGTGTTCTGCTTTTGTCATGACGATAAAGTCTCCAGTACAATTTTGGATTTAATTACAGTCCTATTTCGAGGGAACGAGAGGGGGGGGGGAAGGCCCTATGTCAGAGGCACAGATAATTGGTGGTGCCAGGTGGAACTGAGACATGGGTTCTGGGGCTCGGAGCGGTGGCTTCCGGCTGATTCAGACCTCACAATCCAGCCAGCTGGCTTTGGTTCGGTTCTGACCTCCCTCCCTTCGATCCCCATTTCCAGAATCAGCACTAACGGAGGGCCCCCGAAGGACAGAGTGGGGGATGTGACTTCAGAATTGGGCATAGAACCCGTTTTCCCCAACCCCTGCCATCTCATAGTATTCCAGGGACCTGAGGCCAGGCCAGGGGTTTTCACACTGGTGTTTCTCAGTAGGTTCTGTAGGGTTGAGCAGGACCCTGGGAGCTGCTTCAGACACGCACGCTGGGATTCGTGTATGTTGGCATGTCTGGGAACCTTTCTTTCTTTCTTTTTTTTTTTTGCAGTACTGGGGATTGAACCCAGGGGCATTCTACCTCCGCGCTACACCCCCGGCCCTATTTTTTATCCTTTATTTTGAAACCGGGTCTCACGAAGTTGCGGAGGGCCTCACTAAGTAGAGAGAGAGAGACAGGGAGAGAGGGAGAGAGAGAGAGAGAGCGAGAGAGCTGAGGCTGGCCGCGAACCCGGATCCTCCGGTCTCCGCCTCCCAAAGTACTGGGATTACAAGCGTGCGCCACCACGCCTGGCGTCTGGGAACGTTTTGCTTCAGAGAGTGAGGCTGATGCTTCTGAATAAGAGTCTCCAGGAGATGGGAAATTTCGGCTCAGCCAAGTTGGACTGCAGGGTTGGCTCTGGACTGCTGACTCAGCAGCGTGATTCTCAGGAGTATGGAGAGGACGGAAAGATGGGCAAGGGAGAGCGATCAGGAGGAAAGAGCTGCTCTCACCAGCAGCTCTCCAAACCTGAAGAGGTTCAGGTGCTCCACCCAACAGAGTAAGCAGCGGGCTTGGATAGGCTGAACAGGGAAACCAAGTACTTATGTAATTGGCAGTGGACTCAATTGGGCCTATCTGGCAGAAAGTCCCCAGTTAGAGGTTAGTTAACCTTCCTGGTTAGGCTTAAGTTTTGTTTTATCAGGTACATTGGGTTTCAGATGACTTATGTAGGAACCAGAGTCCTGGGGTCCCCTCCGCCTAGTGGCCTCGCAGTTCACTGTTTCCAACAATGTTTAGTAGAAGGATCCCAGGCAGGCTGTACCAGGACAGCCTCCTGAATAACAGACAGGACAGACCGCAGCCACAGGTGTGCCCCACTTTGGGAAAGCACAGTTAGTCCTCCATATCTGTGGGTTCTGCATCTGTGGAGTCGACCAACCATGGATGGAAAAATAATAGAAAAGGGCAATAAAAGCTAGGTGCACGCTTGTAATCCCGGTACTCAGGAGGCTGAGACAGGATGATCACGGGTTCCTGGCCAGCCTCCGCAATTTACTGAGATCCTATTTCAAAATAAAAGAATAAAATAGGGCTGGGGTGTAGCTCAGAGGTTGAATGCCCCTGAGTTCAATCACCAGTACCATAAAAAAGAAAGAAGAAATTAAAGATCACACAGTAATAATAAACAATACAAACAGAACACAACTACTTATATCACACTTAAATAGCATCACATTAGGTAATTATAAGAAATCTGTAAATGATTTAAAGTATACAGAAGGATGTGCATAGGTTTATGCAATACCTTGCTATACCATGTTATGTGTGAGAGTTGAGTACCCTTGGATTTTGGTATACACGAGGGTCCTGGAACCAATCCCGTATGGATCCTGAGTGTCAACTGTACAATATTCACATATATGATCCCAGAAGTTAGATGGTGAGAGGTGATAGTGGCTTCATGCCTAGTGCTTAATGAGCAGTCTCAGGCAATGCCCGTTATTTACTGAATGGTTTAACTTCTCAATGAATTTGTAAACTATTCCCGGATCGGGCTCTATCATGTAAAGTCTCTTAAGTTATAATATCTGTGTGTGCATGTGGCTAAGAAACCCTGAGTTCAAAAAGCATATCAGAACAACAGTGGTTTTAATGGTTGAATACTAGAGAAATTCAGCCTCTTAATAAATGTGTGTGCGTGTGCGTGTGTGCGTGCGTGCGTGTGTGTGTGTGTGTGTGTGTGTGTGTGTGTGTGTATTTGTCCTACAGGGATTTCAAAAGTAAAGTCTTTTCTACAGCTATAACTGGCATCTATAAAACCCAACCAACAACGAGTAAATCCAGCTGCTGGTTCCGCAGAACGGTTGTAGGAGAAACACCCTCCCTTTCCCTCTCATGGAGCCCATTAGCCTGAACACAGCCTTCACACACGTTCTCATCCCCTGAGTAGGTTCTTTCCGGCACCTTGAAGCCCAGCCCCAGGGCGGGTGCACCGGGTTTCAGTCTCTGTGATCCAATGTTTGGGATTCGGGAAATGGACCACTTTCCCCTTCAAATACTCCTGTATGGTTTGGATTTGAAATGTCTCCCAATCTCCCATGTTAGCCATGCAGCTAGACCCGGAGGTGGGGCGTGGCTGGAGGAGATGGGTCACTAGGGGTGTGCTCCAGAAGACCCTGTCTATCCCTGGCTGCTTCCTGTCTCTCTGCTCCAGCTGCCATGAGCTGAGAGTGGCGGTCCTCTGCCAGGTCTTGTGGCCATGGTTTCTGCCTTGGAGCTGGCCAACTATGGACTAATCCTCTGCAACAGCGAGCCAAATAAACCTTTCCTCCTTTACGTTGTACTTGTCGGTCATTTGGGGTAAATAACGAAAACGCTGACAGATACACTTCCCCTCTCTTGCTCCCCTCCCCAGGGAGTACTTAAATTTTCTGCTGGACAATATGCTCTGAAAATGTTGAGATAGAGCTTAGCCAACAAAAGGGCCCAGGGAAATGAAACATGGACCCGGACTGAGACTAAAGAATAAGCAAATGATTTTGTTTTTCATCAGGGAAGGAAGGGGAGGGGAAATTATAATGCAGGTGGCCCAGTCTGCACCAACAGAGAGGCCTTACCTGGGCTTCTTGGTCACCTCGGACCTGGAAGCAACTCCTTCCACCACTTGGTGAGCTCACGCGTAAAATTCAGTGTTTTTGTGCATGTATGTCACTGTCAACATGATTCGCATTAGGATGTGAGACTCTAATGCACCAATAAGAGCATATTAAAAATTAAAAAAATAAAATTCAGAGCTTTATTTCAGGTATATATAAGTGTCTTTCCTTTGTGCTCTGTCGCTTCCCAACGATGCTTGTACCTCTGTCTTTGCCGCATCGTATTCAATTAATTTTCCATGGTGTGTCTCCCCCAGTATAATGTGAGCTACTCTAAGGCAAGAATTGAGCCTCTTTTCTTGTGTTGCCTGACTCTGAGCACAGTGCCCGTACACAGCGGGCCCTTAGTAAATGTGTCTTTTGAGTCGAGTCTAACAGTGGAAAGAGGGTGGATGTGGTATCCACGGATGTCTTGACTGGTAGCCTTCGCCTTCGCCAGCTTTGTTTTTGACCTTGAGCAAGTAGAACAACCCTGAGCCTCGGCTGCAAAAATTAGCATAATAAAACAAACCTCATGTGGTCAGAAAGATTTCAGGAGATAATGAAGGCACTTTGGGCAACACAGGTACTCCCTGTCTCTTTATAATAATAAAGGGAACCCCACAGCGAAAGCTTGTGATGAATCCTCAGCCCTGAAGATAGGAGTGCCACACCCAGGGGCACTTTATAAACCCCACAAAGGACTTCTCTCCACGGAGAGAGTGAAGGGGAACTGGCCATTGGTCCAAATCAGAAAGGAGAGCCACATGCATCCACCTTATGGTAAGTCTCAGCCCTGCCGCATGTAAACCATCTTTCAATCCCCTTGCCTTGGTATCATGTTGGGTGGAGAGTCATCATTCACAGGTAGGAACAAGCTTGAAGGTGAGATCGCACACTTGGTTTTCAGGGCCTGTCCCCCACTGTCCCCAGGAGGTTCCAGGTGAGGGAAGTTAAGGGAGGTTGAGGGTGCCTCTCTTGGTACCTGACAATTCTGGAATGGAGAGAGGTATCGTGTAAGCTGGGATGGACAGGCCTTCCCCACCAGGAGAGCTAGCTGGGCTTTATCCAGCAGGTGCTGGGGACCACCGAAGAGCATGGGGGCAGGATGTGGCCTATCAGGAGGCTCTCCTGGGTAGACCCTGGAGGATGGATGAACGAGGACGAGACGGGAAGGCAGACCCCCATCACATGGATAGAGCTCCTTGCCCGCCGCTCTCGGCTCTGCTGAGCCCGGCCTGCCCCAGTGTTCTCCGTCCACCCCTTAGAGAGAAGGTTCCAGCACATCTTCCTGCTCCCACTCTCTGGGGCCTCCTTTCCAAAGCTGCCTGAGCACAGCTGGGCCAGGGAAATGGTCAGACTCGGTGTGCCAGGAAGCATGGGCTGTCGGTAGGAGAGAGGAGGCTTCCTTTTATGGAAAGTCTGGGGTTCTTCCTTGACAACGGCTCTTAGACTCTTGCTTAGTAACAGAGGAGCCCTCCCCCCACTTCTCAAGTTCTCCCTACGGTGGCTCCCACACGGGCCCCACCAGCTCTCTGCCTGCCAATGGTACCCCCAGCTGAGGCTGCAGAAGGGGCTGCCAGCTGGATCTGAGGGGTTATTTGAGCACCCTCTGACACGCACATGTATACACACACATACACAAGCTATGCATGCCTACACAGACACACACACACAACACACACAAACGACCCTGACTCTGACAAGGGAAGGAAGCACAGCTTAAGAGGCTAGGGGCCAAGTGTGGTGGCGCCTGCCTGGAATCCCAGTACTTGGGAGGCTGAGACTGGAGGATCACAGATTTGAGGCCAGCCTCAGCAACTTAGTGAGACTCTCAGCAACCTAGTAAGGCCCTGTTTCAAAAACAAAAATAAAAAAGAAAGGGCTAGGAATGTAACTTGGATAGAATGCCCCTTGGTTCAATCCCCAGTAAAGCACACGTGAGCGCTCATGCGCGCGCGCGCACACACACACACACACACACACACACACACACACACACACGAGCGCCTGCGCCAGGGGTCCGCACCACACCCAGTGTGATGTAAGGGAATGGCCCAGTGGCACAGAGCCACACAAAGCCACACAGGACTAAGAAATCCAAACTCCCCCTCTGCCTTGTACCTACTTGGTGACTCGAGCAGACTGCTTCAAATCTCCAAGCCTCAGTTTCCCCAACTGTAAAATAGGGATAATACCTACCTTTGGGGGTTGTTCTGAGAATTAGGCAAGTGTCTCACATAGAGTCATGTGATCAGAAAATTACTATCACTTTTGTTAACATTTCTGCTCAAATCAGTATAAGAGGCCTCCCAGGAACATCAACAACCTCAGCACCCATGCTAAGAAGTGTTTAACCAGTTTTATTTGTTACAACTATTGAAAACCTCCTGGGTTCAGAGCGCCATCACAAATATTGTAGGAGATTAACTATATATAATAACAACTCTGTCCTTGGATTGTTTACAAAGTATTTCAGAATGGAATGCTTGACTCACCGGCTACATGTAAATCATGGGAGTTATTTGTCCCTCTCCTAACACCTCTGCTTGAACTTGATTTTTAGAGCATGTGGTCCACTATGGAGAAAGAGAAGAAGAAACACATTGCTTAGCTTAAGCCTAAGGCGCCTATTCTTAATACATAATGCTTTCGTGATTCCCAAAAGTGTATATGCAGCCAGGTGTGGCGGTGCATACCTGTAATCCCAGTACTTGAGAGGCTGAGACAGGAGGATCCTAAGTTTGAGGCCAGCCTCAGCAACTTAGCAAGACCCTGTTTCAAAATAAAATATAAAAATAGGGCTGGGAGTCTAGCTCTGAAGAACAACAGAGCCGGGTGTAGTGGTGCACACTTGTAATCCCAGTACTTGGGAGGCTGAGACAGGAGGGTCGCAGGTTCACAGCCAGCCTCAGCTACTTAGTGAGGCCCTCTGAAACTTAGTGAGACCCTGTTTCAAAATAAAGAATAAAAAATAAGGCTGGGGGTGGAGCTTGGAGGTAGAATTCCCCTGGGTTCCATCCCCAGTACCACAAAAGAAAAGTATATGCATCATGCATCTGAATGTATACATGAGAGCAAGGGGGGGGGTAGAGTTGTCACAAAGACACAGGGTGTGTGGCATGGTGGGACGAGCACCCCTCCTTCAGACATAAAAGGACGATTACCGAACATAGGCTCTTGTGCAAGACACAGATGTGTGAGTCACGGAAGAGATATTGGATCAAATAAAATAATATTCATACATATTTCATAAAGGAAAATCTCCAGCCAAAGGTGCTAGAGAATTTGTACATCAGCCAGACACTCTCTGGGTGGAGGCTGGAGGGTGGTACCTGAGACGGGGAAGTATTTCGGTCTGCAGGACTTGGCAAATGGGCCCCCCTCCATGCATACAGGAGAAGTTCAACAGCAGTGCCCCCCCCCCGACAACCCCGGCCTGTAGAGAGGAGGAGACAGGGGTCCAGAGGCCCAGCCTGGACTCCCCTCGTCACTCCCCATGTCCTCCCACCCTGGTCTCGCCTCGTCACTCACATCCTCTGTTAGACTATGTGGGTGTTGGCTTGGCAGGCTGTGGTGGTGTTAATCTTCACCATGGACATCCTTTAAAGACAAGGCGGTTGTTTTGTTCTTCTTTATTGCTGAGTAGAATTCCATTGTGTGTATTTCCCATAATTTTGTAATCCGTTCATCTGTTGATGGACATCTAGGTTGGTTCCATAATTTGGCCACTGTGAATTGTGCTGCTATGAACATGGGTACCAACATCATTCTCAGTACTACATGTGGGGGGGAGGCGGGGGGAGGGACACCAAGAGCTGTGTGCGTGTATGTTAACACCAAACTGATACTCATTGTGATGTGAGACTACAATGCACCAATAAAAACATATAAAAAATTAAAAAATAAATAAAAAAAGACAAGGCGGTCTTTAAAGACGAGGTGTCCATTCACTTGAGGCTCAGACTTAAAGCTCCTGGAGTCCTAGTTTTTCTAACCCATTAGGATATCATGACAAGAATAAGAACAATGATGAAATACTGAGGACGTACTATATTACAGCCCTTTGCTAAGTGCTTTACAAACATCACTTTATTCAGTCCTATCGGGGAAGTCCTATTATTACCCCATTATACAGGTGAGGAAACGGAGGCATTGAGATTGAGAAACTCAGCCTGGCGTGGGGGTGCACGCCTGTAATCCCAGTACTCAGGAGGCTGAGACAGGAGGATCACAGGTTCAAGGACAGCCTCCGCAAGTAGTGAGACTCTCAGCAACCTAGCAAGACCCTGTTTCAAAACAAAAAATTTAAAAGGACTGGGGGTGTAGCTCAGAGGTAGAATGCCCCTGGGTTCAATCCCCAGTGCCACAAAAAACAAAGACTGAGTGACTTACCTGAAGTCTCAGGGTTAGTAACTGGAAGGCTAGTGCTCTTAACCACTGTATTCTACTGCCTACCAACTTAGAACCAAGTACAGAATTCCCTAGCCATGAAGGTCAACTCAAGGTCGTTGGGATTGAGACAGTGCTCTGGAAAGATGAGGTCCGAAGAAAAAGTAAGCATTTTCTTAGTTTCCAATGTGAATGAGAAGCCGGGCAAGGTGGTGCACACATCAATCCTGGTACTTGGGGAGCCTGAGACAGGAGGACTGCAGGTTCGAGGCCAGCCTCGGCAACTCAGCAAGACCCTGTTTCAAAACAAAAAATAAAAAGCACTGAGGGTGTGGCTTGGAGGTAGAATGCCCCTGGGTTCAATCCCCAGTACCAAAATAAATAAGTGCGAGTGAGAGAGCTGGAGTTGACTGGAACTGAAATAGGAGAGAGAGCTTGGTGGGCACCCTGGTCCAAAGAGTGCTAGGTTGAACCTGTGGACACTCTTCTGCCACCAGCTGCTGGGTGGCCTTGGCAGGACAACCCCTGGGCCTCCACCTCCTCCCGTGAAACACAAGAGAGCTGGAAAAGACGCCATCGAGTCTCCCTTCCAATTCCACTGGGGAAGGAATGCGAGTTGGGGACCACGTCCCTCTCAGATCACCACAGAGGGCCTCCTCTTGGAGAAAGGCCTTCGGCAACCTCTTCGCTACCTCTCTGGAGTTTGGCTCCGAAACCCAGAGCTGGAAGTTGTCACAAGCATCCGGCGGACCGAAAGGATGAGGAAGAGGAAGAAAGAAAGAGGAAGAAAGGAATCTAGAAATTTTTTTGTTGGTTTTTTTTTCTTTAGCTTTTCCTTCTGGCAGCCAAATAACACATCTTGTCTTGGAGAGGCTCTCATGGTGTGTAATTTAAGGTCTATAAATAGATGACTGTTATTAACAAACATACACACACTTGCACACATACATTTTTCTCTCTATTCAGACATCAGCAGAAATATTGCAGATAGAGGAGATAAGCTGTTTAGAATGGGAGGCACCATCTTCTCTCCTCCACCAGCTGGAGGGCCGCATCTGTCTCTTCCTCCGCCCTCTGCTCTCAATTCAATCTATTCTTCTAGGTTTTTGTTCTCCCTCTCTCCTTCTGCCACCACACCAGTGTTCTTGCTGGGATCTTTCTGTGACACTCAACTCTCCCTCCTCCATCTTTCCCTCTTTGGAGAGCACCGCTCTCCTCCTTTGCCAAAGATAGGTTCGCACTTGATTAGTCTTCACCAGGATTCTATGGGACCCACTGGCACAGATACAACCGCAATGGCAGAAAGACCTAGAAGGTGAGAGGTAAACAGGTTCACATAAAAAAGATACTACATCAAGAAAGAGGGGGCTGATAATAAAACGTGTGTGTGTCAGATATTATTTATTATAGGGAAATTAAAAAGAGGGTCAGATCTGCCAGGACATGATGAGAATGATGGATTCATTGATGACTGATATGTTAAAATGTGCATTTATATAACATAATATAGATTCCAAAGAGCTCTTCAGTACATGACTTCAACCTATCCTCAAACCCAGAAGAAAAGGGCATGGAAAGCCATGCTGGTGGTGCACATTTGTAACCCCAGTACTTGGGAGGCTGAGACTGGAGGATCGCAGGTTCGTGGCCAGCCTCACCATCTTAGGCCCTCTGCAATTTAGTGAGACCCTGCCCTGTTTCAAAATAAAAAATAAAATAGGGCTGGGGGCATAGCTCAGAGGTAGAATGTTCCTGGGTTCAAGCCCTAGTACCACAAAAAAAAAAAAAAAGGCATGAGAGATATGGAAGCTGGGGAGTTCCAGAAAATACCACAGGACCAACCCTGTTACATTTAGATATAAAATGTCCCCTAACAAGCTCATTTACTAATATTCAGGGTTGATATAGTGGAGTCATGAGGGTCATAACCCCAGCAGTGGAAGAATCCATTGTAATGGATTTACTGGGTGGTACCCGGTAGGCCGGTAGGGTAGAGCTGGAGAAGGGGGCTCCCTGGGGGTGCAACCTTGGAGATTATATATGGTTCCTCCTCCCCCTGCTCTCTCTCTTGCTTCCAGCCTCCATGATGTGAGGAGCACAGCCCATGTGCTCTCCCTCTCTCTGCCTCCTGCCGCCATGCCCTGAGATCCGCAGTCCCTACCCCCACATGAACTGAGCCTGAAACCATAAGAAAATAAATTGTCTTTCCTCTAAGTCACTTGGTCAATCTTTAGATTATAGCTGCAAGAATGCTGATGGATACAAACCCCCAGGGCGTGTTCAGCATATGCCTTATCTCCATCTTCATATTCATCGCCATGACTTATAATGTCTGTTTTCTTGTCCTCCTTCTTTGTATTTCATCTCCTCCTTCTTTAATTTCATCCCAGCTCTAGAAAAACGACTGACACAGGGGAGGAAGTAAATTAACATTCTTCAGTGAATGAATAAATGGAAGGATAGATGGATGGATGGATACATGCATCTCCCCCCCTCAAGCTGATGCTGAACTAAGCGTTGAACAAGGTGAAGTTTGACTTGGGACCCCCAGAAACACCTTACACCATCCTCTTTGGTTACGGGCTACCCAGAGCAGATCTGGAGCCACCCTGTCCACTCAATGGCATGATCTCAGCCCTTTGATAAATCCTCTCCTGTCCATCCAGCCTCAGCTCATTCATATCCCATTTCTACCATTAGCTGCCTTGCCTTTTTTTTTTCTTGGTACTAGGGATGGAACCCAGGAGCAATCTACCTCCAAGTTATACTCCCAGCCCTGTTCATTTTTTAATTTTGAAACAGGGTCTTACTAAGTTGCTGAGGGTCTCGCTAAGTTGCAGAGGCTGACCTCGAACCTGAGATCCCCCTGTCTCAGCCTCCCAACTACTAGGATTACAGGTAGGTGCACCATGCCTGGCTGCTGCCTTGTCTTATAACCAGGCATCACCATGTCTTTCCTCCTGTTGTTTACTTTCATCTTTCTGCATAGCCACATCTTATTTATTTCCCCATCTACTAATTAAGGGAGGAGAACTAATGCTCACTCCAGGTCTCCTATAGGCCAGACGTCATCATAACCTCAAGAGTTTTATACCTTAGTCTTTATATCTTATTGATGAAGAAACCAGGGCTCCAAGAGCTTAATTTATCACAACACAATAGGAGATTCACACACATTTCTGTAATGGTGGAAGGAAGGGCAGTACAGACAGTGACTGAACTAGAATTCAAGGCCATGTCTTTCTGATTCCAAAGCCCAAGGTTTCTTCAATAGCTTATCCTCTAATCCCAATTGTAAAGTCCTTTCCAATTTGAAGATAACATGGAGGACTTCTGAAACCATCAATGGATTGAAAAATGAATATGGGCATATGTAATCATCCTGGTAATTCTTTGGAACTATGTTGAACTTTTCTTCCAGAGACCATAAGAAACGGTGTGCATAGTGTTTATCACTGATATGGTTTTATTTCTACCCAGGGGACCTGGTATTAGTCCCAGGTCCAGGCTAAAGCAGGGAGCAATTTCCAGCATGGCCCATGTTTACCAAGGACATGAGGGATGGCTCTGGAGATAAGAGGCTTCTTTCCCTGGCTGGATACATGTACCGTACCCTGGTCCTTCTACTAGCAGAATAATAAAGTACCGGTCTTGTCCCTAGGTTTCATTTATTTGATTGTTTAAATATATTAGGTCTCATGTCTCCAAAAGGAGACCCAGGAGCTGAAATGAAGGCTGTCAACACCCTCTCTCAGAGGCTCAGCTACCAGCTGGCACCCTATTAATCGACACTTCTGCACATTGCCCATTAAGATCTAGAAGGATCCTGGAGTTCTGCAAAGCTCTAATGAGCCTTCCGAGCAGGCAAGGAAAGATTTGATTCTTTTCTCCGTTGTTTTGATATTAACTGCGCCCTCCTTCTCACGTCTGTACCCAGGGCTGTTTGTTCTCATTCACACTCAGGTGAATCCTCCTGGTGCTCAAAGCCGCAGAACATCTTATCTCCTCCAGGAAACCTTCTGACCACAATTCCCTCCTTCCTTACTGGCTTCTCTGAATCCCAGTTTCCCTCACAGTCAGGGCTTCTCAATTGTTCTTCCTGTCTTAGACTGCTTACCACCCAGATTTTAAATATCTTAAGATAAGCTGGGGCGTGGTAGTCCACACTTGTAATTCCAATATTTGGGAGGCTAAGACAGGAGGATCACAAGTTCATGGCCAGCCTCAGCTACTTAGTGAGGCCCTCCACAAATTAGTGAGACCCTGTTTCAAATTAAAGAATAAAAACTTGGGCGGGGGTGTAGCTCGGGGGTAGAATGCCCCTGGGTTCAATCCTCAGCTTTGCTAAATAAATGAATGAATGAATAAATGAATATCTTAAGATATGGACCTATGCATAGAAACACATGAAATGAAGTGTAAATAAATTTCTCTATTTCTTTAAATGGGTACTGAGGATTGAACCTGGGGCATTCTACCTCTGAGCTACTCCCCCAGCTCTATTTTAGTTTTTTATTTTCAAACAGGGTCTTGCTAAGTTGCTGAGGCTGGCCTCGAACCTGTGATCCTCCTGTCTCAGCCTCTCAAGTACTGGGACTACATGTGTGTACCACTATACCCAGCTAAATTCCTCTCTGTAAAACTGAAAACACACAAATGCTATCCAAAGTAAACCACTGTTAATAGATTAATCTGAACCTCTATTAATCTAAATTAACCAGAAAGAACTCTCCCTTGCTCAAACCTAACAGACAACGAAGACTTAGTTTTCTGCCAACCGGGTCAACTCGTCTTTGAAAGTGCACATTAGTGACGAGGGGTTGGGCTAATGAGGCCCTTGATCTGACGCCAGGAGCCAGGCCTTCTGAGATAGCTTTGCTCATGTCTGCCACCCAGCCATGCTCGGCTTCTAATGCCACAAGGGAGTGGGGTCTGAGGCTGACTCAGAGCAGTGACTATATTCAGAGTCCTGGGCCACGCACTGAATCATATCATTGCAAATGTAGGCCTGTGCTGAACAAGGCAGGGGATTTACCACCGCCTCCTTCTGCACCGCCTGCCCTGTGCCTGAAGTCTGGGTCTAAGTCCTCTCCAAAGTCGTTCTCCAGTCTGCAAAGGAGACATCACTTGGACCACCAGTTCCCAGTCCAAGGAGTTTAGAACCCTGCCTGGCACCGGGGAAAGTGGGACATGTGGAGACTGAGACTTTGACATCTTTTTCTCCAAGCTGGGACATATTTTGTGGCCTGGGTTCCCCCGCCTTTATTTTTCCTGCTCAGATCATGTTGGACACCAGTATGAGCCTAAGCTGCCCCCCTGGGTTTTTTCATTTTAATGTCATAAATTATATCTTGGCTAAAAATAACATTTTATTCAAATGTCCTCCAGAACCAAACCTCAGCAGGGCTGTAAGATAACAAAAGATAAAGCAGGAAAGTCCAGGTCCAGAATTCAAAGTCAGAACCTCCTGGATTCTGGGTTTCAAAGCTGTAAGGAACTCTGAGGCTACAAGCCTTACCACAGACTGTCAGATTCAAGCGGAATTCTGCCAAACCACCGTTCAGGATCGCAAAAGCCTACCTGGGAACTGGCCTCCTTCATATCCATCCTTCATTGGGGGCGAAATCATGTCTGTAAAGTTAACTGCCAAGGCCCAGCACCAACTAGCAAGTTCCTAAGTGGGTCTCTAGCTAGTGTGTTTTATTTTTTTGTTGTTTATGTGTTCTCTCTGCCTGTGCAGGTGGAATTCAATAGATAACAACTGCTGAGTCTAGAAAAGTGAGCAATTGTGACTCTATTTACTCTTCTGGGTTTTTTTTCATGCCTAATTTTTAAAAACATTCTTTTGAAATGCTAAGAGGCTCTGAAATATTTAAGTAAACAGACTATTAGGTTGAGACGCTAAATGTCAAACAACAAAAAAACAATACAACGATTTGCTATTTGGTAGACAAAATAGAGAGCTACCTTGCTGGAAAAAAAATAAATACGTTCTGATAAACATTCTGCCTGATAATAGACTTTTTGTCGGTGTGTGTGGTACTGAGTATTGAACCCAGGGCCATTCTACCTGTGAGCTATACACCCAACCCTTTTTATTTACTTATCTGTGGTACTGGGGATTGAACCCATAGACATTCTACCTCTGAGCTAAACCCCCTTCAGTCCTATTTTATTTGTTTATTTTGAAACAGGGTCTTGCTGTGTTATCATGTGCTAGTCTCGAACCTGCAATCCTCCTGCCTCAGCCACCCAAGTACTGGCATTACTGGTGTGCACCACCACACCGGGCTCTGATAATAAACTTTCTAAGCAGATTCTACAAAAGGCCTAAATTACAACAACAATAAATCCCTCCGCTTGAGACAAGCTTTTCCATTTGAAACATCTTTCCTAACCATTCATCTCATTTCACCCATAATCACTGAGGCCAGCAGAGGCGACTCTCTTCCTGTCACAGATGAGAAAATTGAGGTTCAGAGAGGTTCAATAGCTTGCTTAAGGTCACACAGCTAAGTAGTGATTGAATCGATCCTCAAATCACACCATGGTACTTCCAACTCAGTGCTATTTTCAGGAGATAGTGCTTTAAGTAGAACGCATTCCATTCCTCCAATCAATCTTTCCAGGTGAATCTACTCGAGTCTCACATCTGCCCTCACCCCCTATTTTTTCCTGGCTCTTTCAGCCTGGATTACACTTACAGAATTATTATTATGACCACTGCTCTTGCTTGCTGCTAAGGATTTCAAAGCAATTCTACCAAAGGGAAAATCTAGGCCCTGAGGGGTGAAAACTCTTTATTCTAGTACACATAGCAACACCATGAGGAGAGCAGAGTATCTCATCCTCCTCTATCATCCCCTAATAAATCCCGTAACAGAGACGTCCTGCACATTGCTGTCAGCCATGGTGTCCATCCCAGGCAAAACCCCTTCTCGGGGGCCCCTCTCCTCCTCACACTAGATAAGACAATATTTGTGGAAAAAGTTTCCAATTGGTACAATGCCATATTCACGCAAAGCATTATTGTTACCTTCAAGTTTTGTGGGCACAACAGCAATACATAACATTTCTCTTACTTCTCGGCACCCCACCATCTCTCTTTGCCAGCCCAGTGGCTGTTTTGCATATACTAGGCACTCAGTAAAAGCGTGTTGATACTGATGTAGATTTGAACACCTTAAGGATAAGGCTCTTCAAGCTGGAAAGGCCTTCTAGATTTTATTTAAATAACCCATAACGTCAGCATACCAGCGGTGGATGGCGTTCATACAGGAAGTCTTATAAGATTGGCCATACATATGATGCGAAGGGCTCTGTGGACATTCAGAGCTGATTGTGTTTCTAGGGTGGACCTGATGTTTCTCACCTGTGTGCTATTCCCTTAACTCCATCCTCTCCTACTCTGCCTTTGCTTGACAACTGTCCTCTGAAAGACACCTCGGGAGTCATTGCTTCCAGAAAGATGTCCCCACCCTTAGACCAGCCTGCACCCTACCAAAAGCACTGACCTCCTCCTTTACCTCCTCTGTGGGTGGTAAGCATTCCAAAGGCCTCAGAGGATTCCGTATCCCTCTCATGGAGCCTGGCACGTGGATGGGCACAGTCTATGTTTGTTAAATAACTGTGTGGTGTTGAGACTTCTTCCAAGAGAACTACAATGATGAATGAAAGAGCCTGCTCAAAAGTTTCTCTCCAAAAGTCTTACAGATTCTGGTGTCCTTGCCCCCAGATAGATGCATGAGGAGGAACTTCCCATGGTTTTCTCACTGGGACAGTCAGCCGGGCTGTTCAGCAGTGTCTGTGGGTCAAGCCTCTTTCACGGCTATTGTGATGGTTAGATATAGAATGTAGCCTGAAGAGCCCATGTATTAAGGTTCAGAATTGATGTAATTAAGTTATGAGGGTTGTAATCTCATCAGCATGTAAATAATCCACCCAATAGTGAATTTACTGGGTGGTAACCTAGGCAGATGGGGTGTGGCTGGAGAAGGTGGGCCCCTGGGGTGTGGCCTTAGGGACTGTGATTTTGTCTTTGAATCCCCTTGCTTGCCCTCTCTGATTCCAGCCTCCATGATGAGCTGAGTCCTTGCTCTCTCTCTGCTTCCCACTCTCATGTCCTGAGATCAGCAGCCCCCAGCCTCACAGGGACTGAACCTGAAATCTCCAAAAACTGTGAGCAAATATATCTTCCTTCCTTTAAGTTGTGTGGTCAATTGTTTTGGATTATAGCAGTGAAATGTAAACCAAGACAGCTACCAGCAAATGGAAACTGTCATCCAGTGATGATTTAAAAAAAAGGTGTGATATATGGGCACATGTAAAAAAAAAAGTATGTAAAACACTTATATGCAATTTGACAAATAAATAAATACTCACATGTCTACCAGCCAGGACAAGCAAAGGATCTGCACCCGCCCCTGTTAGTTTACTGCTTTGCCATTCATCCCAGAGGCCGTTGCTGAACTGACCTGTGTGACCTTCATTCCTTTCCTTTTTTTTATGGTTTTACCCTCCTGTATGTGACACTAACATTTCATTTCCTGCTTATGAAGCTCATAAAAATGGAATCATGGACTGGAGATATAGCTCAGTGGTAGAACATTTACCTAGTATGTATGAGGAGGTCCTGAGTTCAATTCCCAGCATCAAAAAAAAAAAATCATTCTATCTGGGATTTTTGTTTTGTTTTTTGGTGCCGGGATTGAACCCAGGGGTATTCTACCTCTGAGATATACCCTTAGCCCTGTTTTATTTTTTATTTTGAAACAGGGTCTTGCTAAATTGCTGAGGCTGGCCTCGAATCTGTGATCTTCCTGTCTCTGCCTCCCAAGTAATGGGATTATAGGCATGTGCCATCATGCCTGGCTTGTATTTTTATTTTTAGTCTCATTTCTTTCATCGGACATTGTATTTGTAACTTGCATGCAGTTGGAGGACTATTGTTGCCGTACAATATTCCATTGTGTAATTCATCTCTTGACGGACATTTAGGTTGTATCGAAGTTAGGGTTATTACCAATGCTGCTGCTGTGAACGCTGTTGTAAATGTTGCTTGGTGTGCCTATGCACAAAAGGTGGTAGGGGTCTGTTTCTGGTATGTATACTTGTGGGTAATATACTAGCAATGGCAAAGAGGTTTTCAAGTGGATTTTCCAACTTCTACTTCTGCCAGCACTGGGGAAGAGTTCCCAGTGTTCCACCATCTCCTCACTGTCAGACGTTCCTACATTTTGCCCAGGGAGTGACTATGCAAGGAATCCCATTATGGCCATATTTGAATTACTGCTTATTAATCTCATCTTTAGTGCATTTGTATTTCATTTTTGTGAAGCATCTGTTGGTTATTTTTCCTATTGGGTTGTCTGCCTTTTTCTTAGTGGTTTGGAGGAGTATGTGTGTGTGCCTGTGTGTGCGTGTGTGTGTGTGTGTGTGTGTGTGTGTGTGTGTGTGCGTGTATGTGTGTGTGTGTTACTGGGAATTGAACCCAGGGGCATTCTACCACTGAGCTATACCCCAGACCTTTTTTTAAAATTTTGAAACAGGGTCTCTCTAAATTACGATGCACTGACCTCAAACCTGCGATTCTACTGTCTCTGCCTCCTAAATGCTGGGATTACAGGTGTGTGCCACCATATCCAGTTTGGAGGAATTATTTAATATTTTTATACTAGTCCACTGTTGTTTATCTGTTACTAATATCTTCTTTCACTCTGGTTTGTACTTTTACCTTTTTATTATAATATGTCTTTCTTCCTGGATTTTCTGTCCACCTATCATCTTTAATCCACCAAGGTGGACTTTTTTGGTGTGGTATAAGCTAAAGATCCAACTTCATTTTTTCCATGTGGATACCTCATTGTCCCAACAAATTGTTGAGAACTCCTTTTTTTCTTCCCCACTGATCTTAACATATGATAGAGCCAATGAGTTCTGCTCCTTCATGAGTGTCTTGGCCTTCCTTCCTTCCTTCCTTCCTTCCTCCCTCCCTCCCTCCCTTCTGTCCTTCCTTCCTTCCTTCCTATCAGTGCTGGGGATCAACACAGGGCCTTATGCATGCTAGGTAAGTGCCCAACCACTGAGTTACATCCCCTCCCTACCTTGGATATTCTTAACCCTTTGCATATTGATATAAAATTTTAAATCAGCCTGCTGAGTTAAATAAAAAATAAAATTGCATGGAGTTTTGCTTGGTTTTGCATGGAATTTATGACTCAAGTGGTATCTTTGCAAAAATCAACCATTCTGACTCATAAACTTGGTATATTTGGTTTTCCTTTTTAACATCTCTCAGTAGCACTTTTAATTTTCATGGTAAAGATATTTTGTTAGATTTATTCCCAAGGATATCATCTTGTTTTATGCTATTGTAAATGGTGGTTCTTTCATTTCGTTTTCAATTTGTTGCCTGATTATATGAATTAAATTTATTGCTTAAGTATTGAATGTGAATACCACAGCCATGTCAAACTCTCATATTAATTATAATAATTTCTCTATGGATTCCTTTGGATTTCCTACACATAATTATATCATCTGTGAACAGTGACAGCTATTTTCCCCTACTTTTCCATTCTTAGACCCCTTTATTTCTTTTTATTGTTTTACTGAGCTACCAAGGAACTCCAGGACAAGGTTAAGTAGAAGTAGTAATAGTTGGAATTCTTGTTTGGTTCCAAATCTCAAAAGAAGAGTTTTCTAAGTTTCAACATAGCATCTGATGTTTACAGTAAGATACTCTTTGTCATATTAAGAAAATTTCATTCTAGTCCTATTTTGGTTAAGGGTTTGATCATGCATGAAAGTTGACTTTTACCAAATACTTTCTCATTTTTTTCTCTGTTAAGACGGTAAATTACATGAATTAATTTTCCAATGTTACACTAATCCTACATTCTTAAGAACAATCCAAATTAGTCATGATGTTCATATACAAACTAACATATTTATATACTTAATTTACATATTTATGCAAACATATTGCTGAATTCAGTTTACTAATTGTCATTTATGTTTTTGCATGTACATTCATGAATGAGTTTGGGCTTTTTTTTCCTTTCTTATTTTGCCCTTGTGGAGTGTTAGAATCAAGACTTTGGGCATCCTCACAGAGGATAATGGATGATGTGCTCTTTCATTCTATTGTCTAAAGGGAAGTATATACATTGGAAATATTTTGCTCTTTAACATTTATAAAATTTACTGGCAAAACCAGCTGGGCCATTATTTCTGCATGAAAATGGTTTTGGTAGGTTCCACTTCTCCAGAATGTGTAGATTTCATATTTTCTTGCAAACATTTTTTCATTATGTTTTCATACACCCTATTGCCTTTTTTAATGTGTGCAATATCTGTAGTAATGTCCACCTGTTCATTACCAATACTATTTATACATTTATTATACATTTATTCTCTATTTGCCCAATCAATTTATCAATTTTATTCATATTTTTAAACTTTTGGCTTTGTTTGGTCTCTTTATTTCTGTCTGTATATTATTTTTTTCTATCAACATGTTTTCTCATCTTATTTCTTCTCTTCTGCATTTTTCATTTTTCCTAATTCCTGAAATTGGAAATCCAGACTTTCTTTTTTTCCCCAGGCCATTCTTTTTGAGGCTCTGAATTTACCCTCTATGTAATATGGCAACTGCTTCCCATATGTTGGAGTAACTTGTTTAAAAAAAATTTGAAAAAAAAGTCCTGATTTGTACCATGCCAGTTCCATATTTCTGTGTTGTAAATATTCCGCCATGACCAGTTTAAAACTACCAGTGGTTTAACAACCAGTTGGAAAATTTCCTGAATAGTTGACAGCTCTCGCAAACTGACATGAACCAGAGCTAGCACACCACTGGTTCTGGCTCTCAAATTTTAAGTAGCATTTTCACATCATTTAGTTCAAAATATGTTCTAATTAACACTATACTTTGTTTTCTTGGCCACACTTCTTTGATTACTAAGAAATCTGTGTCCAAATTTCCAATCATATGGGACTAGTCTAATCATGTTTGTTTTTTATTTCTTGCTTAATTGCATTTTTACTGAAGATCATTTTTGACATGATTTCAATCCAGTGAAATTTGTTGATATTGACTTGAAGTCCAGAAATGACTGATTTTATAAATCTTATATATATGCCTGAAGGAATGTGTTTTCTGAAATTGTTTGGTGAGGTGTTCTATATCCATCCATAAAGTAACATTTTAAACTGTTTTAAATCTTCTGTATCATTGGGATTCTTTTTCTACAAGAAGTATCTATGACCAAGAGAGATATATTAAATCTCCCATTCTGACTGATATTTTCCTGCTAGTTGTTACTTATATATTTTGAAGCTTTAGTTTTTCATGTTCTTACATATAAATTTGTGGGGTTTTTAAACTAATTTGTCAATCACATTTGTCATTTTGAACTTATATACCCTCTAGTAGTGTCTTGAGTCTATTTTGTTTCATATTAATGTGTCTTTATTAGATATCTGTGGATTAGAATTTGCCTGCTATAATTTTTCCATCCTCTTATTTTTTGCTTTTTTTCTATCCTTATGTTTTAGACATGTACCTTGAAAATAATACATGCAGAAATGTGCATGTATGTTTGCAATAGCATACATAAAATGATATATATGATTACATATATGATAATATATACTGTTACATGTTATTTTTATATATTGTACATGTTTATATATTTATCATAGCTTGAAAATCTTTGTTTTTTTCCTGAGGATTTTAATCCACTTAATTGCTTGAAATTTCTAATATTTGGATGTTAAGATTTTACTGTCTTATTTTGTGATTATATTTGCCCTGCCACTTAAATGTCTCTTTTTCTTTCTTTTATTGCCTTCTTTTGGATTTATCGCTTTTTTATTATTTCTATTTTCAATTATTTGGGAAGTTACATACTGTGTCTATTCTTTTAATATTTACCCTATAAACTAAAACATGCATAGTTAATTTTTAAAAATTTGAATCTACTCAATACCTTTGTGTTTATTACACATACTATAAAGACCTTAGGACATGAAACTCCACTCCCCCTCACTGAAAGATATGTTATCATAATTGGATGCCTTACCTCTTTTTTTCCTCTTTTTAATCTGATAAGACCTTACGCTTATTGTCTCAACAGTCAAGTGCACTCACATTGGCGGACATATTTATAATTTGCCCTTCCTTTCTTCTTTCCTGAGAGCAGGCGCGTGTCATACAGACCGGAAATCCGGGGCAGAGGTGGTGAGACAAGCTTTACCGTGAGCATCGGTGGCTTGGCCTGCTGGGGCCAGATTCCAGGGGGCACCTGAGAGCTGATGGTCAAGGCAGAACGGAGCCAAAGGTCAGGTGAGAAGACAGAAGTCAAGGAAATCTCGCCAAGGCAAGGAGCCAGGTCTTAGGTGAGCAGTTGGAAACCAGGAATTTGGTCAAGCAAGAGACAGACAGGACCCAAAGTTGTCCTGACCACAGATAAGAGGAATCACAACCAGAAGCCCCGTACACTGAGGCACCTCCCAGCACCATCATGGAATATCCGATGTGCCTTTTGCCAAGTGGGGCACAAGCCCCCAGATGTGGTCAATTACTCATATTAGGGAGCTGGCAGCCTAAGAGAAACAGAGGTTAGGAATAAGAACAGCACTTCTTGCAGCCATTGACACTTCTATTCAAAGCATTGATCAGACTACAGCTCGATTTCCAACACTCAATAGGCATTCAAAGAATAGATAGCTTTTGACTCATTTACTGACTCACTGAACGACTGGGACTACACCGGTACTTAGAATGATAAAAACACAAATTGGACACATTACCTAACCTCAAGGCACTTAGATCTAGGGCCTGTGACCAACGTGTTACTAACACATAATGCATGAAGACCTGTGCACTGAGCAGAAGCTAACATGCCAGGGTGGAGCTGTTCGCTCTGCTGCGATTATCAGCATGATTTCACAGAGGCGGCAGAAGGCTTGTTTGGGGAGTGTTATGGTTAGATATGGACTGTCCCCTGAAGAACTCATGTTTTAACATTCAGAGTTGATGCAGTTCAGCCACGAGGGCTGTAATCTCATCAGTAGAAAAGAATCCATTGTGATGGATTTCCCACAGCCTGGGTGGTCACCTAGGCTGGTGGGGTGTGGTTGGAGAAGGTGGGTCCGTGGGGTGGTGGCTGAAGGGACTGTGCTTTTGTCTTTGAATCCCCTTGCTTGCTGGCTTTCTTGCTTCTGGCCTCCACGATGCGAGAGCAGAGCTTTGCTTTCCCCCTCTCTCTGCTTCCCACCACCGTGCCCGGAGCTCGACCCTGGCCTCACATGGATTAAATCCAGAATCTCCAAAAAAACTGAGCAAATAAATCTTCCCTCCTTTAAGTTGTGTGGTCAGTCCATTTGGATTATGGCGGTAGGAATGTTGACCCAGACAGAGAGTAACCTGAGGACCGTCTTCTTGATGCTGTCAGCCCCAGGGGACATCACTGAGATTCTGAACCTGCACTTCCAGTGACTAGCACTGGAGTTCAGACATGGACTTACTCCATGGGGGAGACTGTTACTGGTGAAAGTCTGTCACTTACGGGAGAGGCCCCTTCTATCCTCCCATGTCCCTCAGCAGCCAGCTGGACTACCATTGTCCCTGCCTCTCACCAGTTCCTGCTCAGGATGTTCACAGGTAGCCCGATGCACATCACATCTGGCCCTGTATTCCAGATGTGCAAGCCCTTCGGCACTCCATGTTCTGAGAATGAAATCCAGCTCAGCTTCATTCCCGAGTGCATTTTCTGCACTCTTCCCCAGTGCCCACCGCCTAGCAAGGATCTTGGACATAAGAGTAATAAGCTACTAAGTGTTGAGTAAATGTTGGAATGAATGTCTAAATGAATGGGGGAGATAAACAAAGGTGAGAGAATTCCCAAAGAGGGTCAGGGAGGAAAAAAAAGAGCATTCACATGTCTGGGTATCAATTAGTGGAATAAAGGAATGTCAAAATTAAGAATAAAGGGCAATATAAAGAAACCAGGAAAGGGGTCAAGGCAGATGTTTGAGGCTCCCCAAAGCCTTGATGGTAAACACTGCCGGGTTCAGCTCTGGGTTGACAGCCAGCACGGCCTGCACCCATGTCCACTCCCAGCCCAGACTCTGGTGGGGAGTTTTGACTGCAGCAAAGAAAGCAAGTAGAGGGATGCTGTCTAGCTTCCACATTCTATGGGTGAGAACCCTCTAGTCTTGCAGTGACACCCAGTTTTCCCATAATCCTATGTGGGAACCTGAAAAGTTTCTAGACAGGGAAGCAAAGCACAGAGCCTGCCTAGGAGTCCCTCGGCTACATCTTCCTGCCTGTCCACAACATCCCAGGACCCCAGACAGAGGCTCTGCTCTGACCCCCAAGGCCACCCACACATGGGGTACAGGCAGGCACAGTCAAGATTAGTAGTAGAGTCCCTTGTGCTGTCCAGAAGGAGCTAACCTGTACCGGAGCCACTTCCCAAGCCACCTCCTGAAAGCCCTCCCTGCGATGGCTCCTTTCTTGTCACTTGTCCGTTTGAACCTGTTTAGCACCTATGTCATCCTGCCTGACTGTTACATGTGCACTTTACGCATTGGCACGCACAAAGAGTTTTGCCCGTGAGGACATGTCACGCACATGTCATCACAGCATCTAGTACAGTGCCACCTGTCAAGAAAGAGTCCACAGGAAGCCAGTTGACAGGTGGTTATGGTCGAATGCTTATTAAGTGCCAGGCTCCACTGAGAGAAGGGGACGCAACTTTGTGTTGAGGGTTGATTAGTTTGTTAGTTCCTGGGGGGGTATCATAATAAAATTCTATACCATGGGTAGCTCAGAACAACAAAAACTTATTGTCTGGCAGTTCTGGAAGCCAGAAGTGTGAAATCAAGGCGTTGGCAGTACTGGTTCTTCCTGAGGTCTATGATAAAATCTATTCCCTTCCTTTCTCCTAGCTTCTGGGAACACTGGATATTCCTTGGCTTCTAGATGCTTCTCCCTGTATTTACATTATCTCTTTCTGTACATGGCTGTCTCTGTGTCCAAAGTACCCTCCCCCCTTTTTGATACTGGGGATTGAACCCAGGAGCATTCTACCTCAGAGCTACACCCCCAGTCCATTTTTTTTTTTATTTTGAAACACGGTTTCACTAAGTTGCTGAAGCTGGCCACAAACCTGCAATCCTCCTGTCTCAGCCTTCCAAGTCCTGGGATTACAGGTGTGCACCACCATGCCTGGCTCAAATTTCCCCTTTTTATAAAGATATGGCAAGAAGTGGAACTGGGCTGTCGAACTTTTCATACCCCTCCAAATACCTATCCCAGGACTTTTCTCGATGTGAATGCTCAGTCAATACCCAACAAGTGTGAGCATTTCCTGATGAGTTCACAGTTTTTTACTTAGGAATAGCATCTTTATTCTACAACATATTAGTTTTGTGACTCTACAGAATTCACAGCGACAACTCTGGACACCTGGACATAGTAAGTCCTCAATTAATGGGCTCTGTTAGTATTATCATTATACTATTTTGGAATTTGTTACAAAAATAAAGTTTCTAATGGGCTAGTCGCTGAGGTTGTACACGACTTTGCCCAGTTTAAGCACCAGCAGAGCAGTGGGCGAACTGAACAGGCACTAACCCGTGCTGCCATCCATACCCTCGACAGCCATCCATCCTGCCCCTGCACGGTGCTAACTGTGGGTTTGCAGAGAGGACATTAAGTTTATAAATGACCAACTTATTAAGTGACTCAGCAATAAAGGGCTGAAGTTGTTGTTATTGGTTCATTAAATCAAACCTCCCTCTGCTGTGAGTAATATTCCTAAGCCTTTTGTGTTAGGGAGAGAGGACTGAGGAGTCGCCTCGGGGCCCGCCTGCACCTCCGCATTGCAGCGCTTCTCAGAGATGCCGGCTGAGGAGGTGCGAGGAGAGGTCAGCACCTCGTCCACACACACAGATTCGCTATTAGCTGCGGCTGTGTGGCCTGCCCGGTTGTTTTTCTCATACCTCCTCCTTTTCTTTTCTACCAAAGGTCTGCCTCTTTATAGCCTCTCCCCCCTCCCCCAGTGGGTTTTATTTTTATTTATTTCTTTTTGTGTGTGTGTGTGGTACTGAGGATTGAACCCAGGGTTTTCTACCTCTGAGCTACACCCCCAGCCCTATTTTTTATTCTTTATTTTGAAACAGGGTCTCACTAAGTTGCGGAGGGCCTCACTAAGTACCTAAGGCTGGCCGTGAACCTGCGATCCTCCTGTCTCAGCCTTCCATGCACTGGGATTACAAGTGTGCGCCACCACGCCTGGCCCCAGTGAGTTTTAAACCAACTCATCTTGGTTCTGCCCAAATAACAAAGGGAAACATATTTGGGGAAAGGCCGACATCCATTTAAAATTACTGATCTCTAAAGGTATTTTGTATCTTTCAAGAAAGCAGGGCGTAGTTAGCTTGGAGAGGGACTGGTGCCCGTCCTTTGATCGAGTCAGACATTACTCACCATGCTGGGGGTGTAGCTCAGTGGTGGAGCGCTTGCTTGGCACGAATGAGGCCCTGGGTTCAATTCCCAGCACTGCCAGAACTAAACAAATAGTTATTCATCAAGATGGAAATGTTTCCCTTCTTATTCCCTCTTTCACACACACACACACACACACACACACACACACACAGGTGCATACACACATGCACACACTATAAACACATCAGGCCTTCAGATTGAACATTTCTTAAGCCCCTCTTGAGGGTGAGCCGACGATACAGGTGCACAGGCAGAGGACCTGTGTCCTGGGCACGGCTCTCATGGAGGCACAAATAGTTTGCTGTGCAAAACTGAATGAATCCAGCTGGGAGGCTTGGAAAAGTCAGCTGCAGCCCATTCCAATCAGAGCTTTGTTTCACCCCGGCTTTGTTAGGACTTGATTGTCTCAATTTTGGTGAGACCAGAATCAGCTGTTAGCATTGTGGAGCTCTCCGGACCAGCTATGCGTCTATGCTCCTTAATAACAGCTCCTATTTATTTAGTGCAGCTCGCACACACAGCCTCCAACACGCATTATTTCATTTTGTCCTCCCGCTATCCCTGGGAACGCGCTCTGGCAGAAACTAAGGAGGACCCATCGCTGAGCTGGGGGCTGCCACCCGGCAGGAGCGCAATGTGTTTCTGTTGAATGAAGTTGGCCGGCCAGCTGGATGAAGAAAATTACCTATTTAGTTTAAGTGGCTTTCCTCAAATGTCATGGGTCTTTAATACCAAACTGGGGACAGAGTCCAGCCTTTCATTGTTTCTGTCCGCCATTCCTCCCACTCTGTTTCATGGACCACGTAGTCGGGAACCAGCCCTTTGCCAGCTGGGACTGGCACTCTTCCCTGAATTTTCCAACCTTCCCGAAGTGGGCATAGTTTTCCTAGGGCCCCATTTTTTTTTCGCAGGCTCTGTACTGATTTGCAAAATTCAGTAGAACAGCAGAAGTAATATTTTCTTGATGATCCGTAGCATCACCACCATTATCAAAACTCATTTGGAAAGGCTATTTGATATGTAGGACATTCACACTGATTAAAGTCACCTTGCTACACTTCTCTGCTTTTGCTGGGTGGACTTCTCGTTGCCAATAGCCCTAGAACTGCAAGCAAAAGTGATTTATGTATTTTCATAGTAATCCTATGTATACCTAAATTTTTATTCAAAAGATGATATAGTCACAGCCTTAAAGACACAGGGGAAAATTCCCTCAAATTCCTACAGCATTAAAACCAGGTTTATTTTTGCATCTCCGCTTCTTGGCTTTGTCACAGTGCAGAGTAACAATTACGATGATAGTTTTGGACTGTTTTCCTTCTTTCACCAGTTACCAGTCTATCATAAATATTTTCTGTATTGCTCCTCAGACATCATAATTACCATTTTAATAACTGCGTACTATTCCATCACGGTGCTGCGCCATCATTAGCTGAATCCTGCACCTCATTCTGGGGCATGATTTCCAGTTATTTGGTATTACAGTTAGCATTGCAGTAAAGATATTTTAATTAAGGACCGCAGTGTTGCACTTTGACACCCATGACTCCTGGCTCCTGCTGATGCCCACCCTGGGGGCTTGATGTGTAAAATTCAACTATGTTCACTACAGAGTTGCTTAACCTCGTGTTACAGATATTCAAATGTCAGACGGCAATTCTTTCCATCAAGAAATTTATAGCTTTGCTGGGAAGGAGCTAAATGCACACGAGACCACCGGAAGCTGTGTAAGAAAGTACAGTGTAGTGTCCTGATATTGGATAGAGGCCAACGGCTCTAAGCTCTTTGAAAAATGTGCAAATCAAATGGGATGGTTGGAAGGTAGAGAGCATCCTCCTCCTTGGTGTTCACACCCCCCTGGCGGGCTGGGGCCCCCTGGGTGCGCTCAGAACAGAGCTATAATTTACATACATACTGACTGATGGCCCAGTCCAAAGAAATTAGTGATGGAGAACAGGTGAGCCCCAAACTGTCAGAAGGAGGGATGAGATGAGGAAGTCAAGAGAGAAAGAAACGCACAGAACTGGGTCTCAGGCTTAGGGACTGAATCGTAGTATCTGGGGATGGGTAACCAGGTGTATCTAATGGAGGCGCCTGTACTAAGCCTGCAGAACACGCCACCCTAGGGGCTGGGGCAGAGGCAAGATGCTCCAGGGGGTCTGGACATTCATGTTCACGTCACTCTTCCAGGAAGCAGAAAATCTGTCAGGAAGCACATTAATCCCACCGAACAGCATGCTGACATTTCATTCGGATATCCATTTAATAAACATGTATTAGATATCAGCAGGGCTACTGTGTTCTGGGAGCTGTGCTAGGCTCTGGGACTGCATGTCTGAATAAAATGTGGCTATTTAGAAAGAAATCTTATCATTGGAGACAGACTTAAGATAGAACAGAATAAAAGGAGTGCTAAATCTACAGAAAGGAGGGGTGAATTTCGAGTGGAGTACTGAAAGAAGGCTCCTGAGAAGGTGTGGCATTTGAAGGCAGAGGATTTGTACAGGCTGAAAATGAGACAGGCAGTGAGGGGGGTGTACGGCTTGGGTAAAGAACTAGAGGCATAAACAAGCAGTGTGCTCGGATAGCCATGAGTGGTCAGTTAAGAGAAGAAATAGAGCTGGGCATGATGGTGCAGGCCTGTAATCCTAGTACTTGAGTGGCTGAGACAGGTGGATCGCAGGTTCAAGGACAACCTCAGCAACTTAGCGAGACTCTGAGCAAACTAATGAGACACTGTTTCAAAGCAAAATATAAGCCGGGCGTGGTGGCACACGCTTGTAATCCCAGTACTCGGGAGGCTGAGACCAGAGGATCCGGGTTTGTGGCCAGCCTCACCTACTTAGTGAAGCCCTCTGCAACTTAGTGAGACCCTGTTTCAAAATAAAGAATAAAAAAAAATAGGGCTGGGGGTGTAGCTTGGAGGTAGAATGACCCTGGGTTCAATCCCCAGTACTGCCAAACAAAAAACAAAACAAAGCAAAATATAAAAAAAAAAGGGCTGGGGGGTGTAGCTCAGAGGTAGAATGCCCCTAGTACCACAAAACAAAAGATAAAGAGGGGAAATAGAGGCTATACCTAGAGATGTGGTGTGTGCAGAGGACAAACGATGGGGCCAGGGCAGGGGGGGACCATTGATGTCACAGCATGTGAGCTGCGTTTTCCTTCCAGGAAGATACTAAAGGGGCTAATGAGGTTCCCCCACTCCCTGGAAGCTCTGGACTTGGCTTGGACAGACCCCCGGCTCCTTGCTGCTCATGGATTCGCCCCCAGACTATGCTGGTCACCGGGACCCTGGCATGTCCTGGAGCACCCGCACCCTCTGGCTCTGGCCACCCAGCCAGCCGAGCACCTGTCCAAGCATTGCTCTGTGTCCACCTCCTGGCTGCACACCAGCCTTGCCTTGGCTACCCCAATACTGAAGCAGAGATCCCCAGCTGACCAGCCCGCTGTGCCTCCAGGAGAAGGCAGAACGAACCCTTCACCATCGAGGCCACCAAGGAACCGAGCCACCATGGTGCCTCTGATCCAGCCTCATCTCAGGAATGCAAAGTCAAGAGACTTCTTAAGGAACCCAGCCAGACCTTCGCATTGACTTCTCCAACGCACGTGGCTTTGGCCATCACGTCTGGCACAAAAGGGCAGGCGGACTGAAAAGGGCAGACTCTTTTTGACAATGAGGAGCCAAGAACAGAGAAGGATCATTTTCCGGTTCTTCTAAAATCTGTCTTTGGAGGCCTCATTTCCGTGGAGTATCACTTGAAGATCTGTTCCCCTGAACTCCATTTGATGGCGCCATGAGTATTTGCACAGTGATATTGGATGCTGTTTTAGATGCACAGGTGAAAGCAATACAGACCCTTCTCTCGGGAACATCTAGTTTTCAATAGAAGTGAGATGCGGCCTTAAGAGGAAGCAGATGAAGTGCAGTAACCTTTGAGAGGAGGAATTGATTTCTTCCAGCTAGGAGAGAAAAAGAGGTAGGACCAAGGAAGCTTCCAGAAGGTGATCTTTGAGTGGAGGGAGAGAGGGAGGCATTGAAGCAGGAATGGACTTTGGGCAGGTGACCACAGGAGTGGGGAGAAGAGTGTTCCAGGTGATGGGAAGAGAAAAAGTTAAAAGCCCAGAGGTGGGAAGGTATGGGATCAGGAGCTGCATTAGATCAGGAACGTGGCCTTTCGTTTCAGCATCCTTGTTCTCGGTGCCTGGCCCAGGGGTCAATAAATAAATAGCTAGCGAGTCAATGAAAGAGCGAGTGAATAAAGAAAAAATCATTTGATTTAGTCAAAGTCGAGGGAGCAAGAAAGGAGTAATGAGAAAGAGTGTTGCAAAGGTCACACCTCGCATGAACGCGGGCTAGACTCTGCAGGGACCAGAGGAGCCATTGAGGGGGAGGACGCAATGAAAGCTGTACTTCAGGCCGATTAACCTGATACACAGCACTGAGGTGAGGCGGGCAGATGGACCATTTGGGAGCTTCTTGCTGCTGTCCAGGCAGGAGGTAATAAGCACCTGAATTAGGGCAGTACCGATGGGAACCGAGGAGGGGACAGTCGTGAGAGGTAACGCAAATGCAGAGCTGAAAACAGATGGGCAGCTGGGAGGGAGAGGCAGAGAGAACTGGGAGGTTGTGTTTTGTTTTTGTTTTTGTTTTGTATCTTATGTTCCTATATTTTCTTTCTCTATAATAAATATTACTAGGACAACTGCAAAACTTGAATCAGGCCATAGCATTTCGTCGATGTTAATTTCCTGATTATGTGTTAAGTTCCTGATTATGATATGAATACTGTGGTTATATAATAGAATGTCGTTGTTGTTTTTTTTTTTTTAAGGAAATGTACTGTCTCCATCAATATTCTCCCTCCTATAATCCAAACAGGCGGACCACACAACTTAGAGGAAGGGGGATTTATTTGCTCACAGTTTTTTGGAGATTCTGGGTTCAGTCCATGTGAGGCTGAGTCTGAACCTCAGGGCTTCAGATGGGAAGCAGAGAGAGAGGGAGAGAGCTAGGGCTCTTCTCTCACATCATGGAAGCCAGAAGCAAGAGAGAGCGAGCAGGGGGAGGAGGAAGGATATATAATCCCCAAGCCAGGCCCGAGGGTTCCCTTCCCAGGAAACAATTCCCCCTTCCAACATTGCTACCTTGTTTCCATGGGGGGTGTGGAGGCATTTTAAATCCAAACCATTACATGTACACTGAAGTACGAGAGATGACAGATAGATAGATGATAGAATAGACAGTCAGACAGATAGATAAATGATAGATAGATGTGAAAAATGTTAACATTTTAAGAATCTGAGTAAAGGCTATATGGGAATTCTTTGTAGGATTTTTGAAACTTTTCTGTAAATCTGAAATTATTTTAAAATAAAAAGTTCAAAAATTGGGGGTGGTATTTAGATTCCTGGTATTTACATGATATTAGAATGTCATAATAGTTATTCAAAGAACTTTAAAAATTGACATTAAAAAATCAAATAACCCAATCAATGAAGGGGCAATTGAACTGAACAGATACTTCTCAAAGGAAGAAATATAAATGGCCAATAAATATGTGAAAAAATGTTCTTCACTAGCAATCAGTGAAACGCAAATCAAAATGACACTGAGGTTCCATCTAACTCCAGATAGAATGGCAATCATCACAAATACAAACAATAATAAATGCTAGAGAGGGCCAGGTGTAGTGGTGCATGCTTGTAATCTCAGTACTTGGGAGGCTGAGACAGGAGGATCACAGGTTCGTGGCCAGCCTCAGTTACTTAGTGAGGCCCTCCACAACTTAGTGAGACCCTGTTTCAAAATAAAGAATAAAAAATAGGACTGGGGGGTGTAGCTTGGAGGTAAAATGCCCCTGGGTTCAATCCCCAGTACTTCAAAAAAATTTTTTTAAATAAAAAAATAAATGCTAGAGAGGATGTGGAGAAATAGGGACCCTTATACGCTGTTGATAGGATTGCAAATTAGTACAACCACAATGGAGATAAGTGTGGAGATTCCTCAGAAGACTGGGTATGGGATCTCCACATGACCCAGCTATACCATTCCTGGGTATCTCTCCAAAAGAATTAAAAAACAGGGAGGTTTTGAGTGTGGGCAGCAGGGAGGCCATTGACAAAGATAGGAGACACAGGAGCAGATGCTGGGTTGAGAGGGAAGATGAAAGGCTCTGTTTTGCACACACTGAGATATGGAGAGACATGTTTTCTACCTGTAACATGAATTAACCCTTTATCAGGGAAGTGCATGGGAGTGGTGGATGGGTTCCCTAGGCCCAGCAGCTGTATAGTCCCTTTTTATGGACCAGGTCGAGACCCAAGTCATTTCTGAATACTGATTTTCACAGACAGACTCAAACTGTGCTTTCACAGATACTATTTTTGAGAAGAAAAAAAATATTCTGTTTTAATAAAGATTTAAGATAAAAACCTGCCGGCATTCTTCCTTTTCCTCATTATTAATGAATTAGGAAATACTCGAACCTAATAAAGAAGCACATAAAAAGCTCATAAGCATCCTTCAGATCTTCTTTACCAGTCATTTTCATTTTCTAAAGCCAGAATTTCCAGTTTTTAAATATTGCGTAAGAGCAGAATTTGACTGTAGTTTTAGTACACTACGCCAACAACCACAAAGAAATTGTTAAATGAGCACTCTATGGACTGGTACCCTATCAAGCACTGTGAATTCATAAAGAAAAGAGTTTCCACACTCAAGGAGAAAGGAAAGGTCTCCACGCACAAGGAGGCCACAGTCTAGGAGAGGGGATAAACAAAGCAATAAACAAACCCAAGTGTGGTGGTGGCACATGCCTGTAATTCCAAAACTTGGGAAATTGAGACAGGAGGATCATAGGTTTGAGGCTAGCCTCAGCAAGTTAGTGAGACCCTGTTTCAAAATAAAAAATAAAATGCGGCCGGGGGTATAGCTCAGAGGTAGAATGCCCTTGGGTTCAATCCCCACTAACACACACACACACACACACACACACACACACACACACAAACACACAGGAATAAACACATCTAGCATGATATGTACCATCATAGAAATGTCAGCAGGCAAAAGATGGTACCAATTTGAGATGCATTTATTCTATCTTCAGAGAAGTGGGTCTGGGAACACTTCATAGGGGAGGTAACATTTCACAATGGATTTGGAAGATTGTTTTGGAATGATGATGGAGAATATTAATAGAGAATAAAAAAGAAGATGATTGTTTCTAGAGTTTGATGGAAGGGGAAGAGTCACAGGAGAGCATGAGGGGCCAGGCCATGAAGGGTCACAGTACATGTCAAACGCTAAGAGACATAGTCTTTAATTTTGAGAAGGTGGTTAGAATTGCACTGTAGTTGGGTTCCCATGGCAGCACTGTGGAGAATGTCTTAGAGGGATGTGAGATGGAGCAAGGATCAGTCAGGAGGATTGTCACAACCCAGGGGACAGATAGATGAAGTGAGAGTAGATGGAGAGAGTCAAGAACTAAACATAAGCCAGTCCAGGTGATGCATGCCTATAATCCCAGTACTTGGGAGGCTAAGACAGGAGGATTGCTGGTTTGAGGACAGTCTCCGAAACTTAGTGAGACCTGTTTCAAAATAAAAAGTAAAATAGACCTGAGAGTATATCTTGGTGGTAGAATGCCCCTGGGTTCAGTCCCCAGTACCATAGAAGAAGGAGGAGGAGGAGGAGGAGGAGGAGGAGGAGGAGGAGGAGGAGGAAGAGGAGAAGGAGGAGGAAGAGCAAGAGGAGCAGGAGGAGGAGATGAAGACATTTTATGTTTTAGGACATAAAATCAATTGGACTTGTTGATGAATGAAAGAGAAAGAGGGGTATAGAATACATCTCAGACTCCTGGATGATGGTACCTGTAGAGAAAGAATACAAGAGAACAAACAATTTGGGACAAAAAGAATGGAACAGTATATCTATATCATTCCATTTACATGAAGTGCTAGAACAGGAAAAAAAAGATCTTTGGTAATATAACATCAGAAGAATGGTTTCCTCTGGGGTGTGGCAGTATTGACCAGAAAATAAGAGGATATTCTGAGATGCTGGGTATACATTTCAATACAATTATGAGTTACCTAGATGTATGCATTTGTCAATACTATGGAGACTGGGTCAACATTATTTAGATAATTTTTAAATATTGAATATTTAAATTAAATACAACTATTGTATTCATGTTACATTTTCTTATTTTGATCATTATACTGTGGTTATTTAAGAAATGGTCTCATTCTTAGGAAATATACAGTGAGGTTGTTTAGTCATAAAGAAGCATGATGCCTCTACATACCACCAGAGACAATGGTTCAGAGAAACACACACATACACACACACACACACACACACACACAGCAGGAAGGAGAGATGGCGGGAAAGGAAAAGAGGAAGGGGAGAAGAAGAAGAAAGTGGCAAAATATGAGTAGTTAGTTTGGGTACAAGGCACATGGGAATTGTAAAATCATTGCAACTTTTCTGCAAAGTCTGTAAAGTTTATATACAAAGAAGTTAAAACCAAGATTGGGAAGAAAAGGGAGGTGACATATTCCAAGGCATATAGGAGTGGATGGAACAGAATATGGGAAGTAATTGAACTGGCCATGTTACTCCAAGTCTCTAATGGAAAAGCTAGATGAACAATGAAGTGATAAATTTATAAACGGAGGTGGGTCCAGCATGGGGCAACCAGGATGATGGCGGTGGGTGGGATAATGAGGCCACTTGGGGTAGTGTTGAATTTTACTGCTAATGGGACATCCGGGTGCAGCTATACATAAGCAGATGGATGGGCTGTTCTATGTCTGCTCAATAACTCCTGAAGGTAGAAAAGAGAATCCCCAAGTCACACGCTCATTTACTTCATTTAATACAGCCTGACTTGGTTGTTCCACGCCACAGTCCTGAGAGTCTGCTGTGATCCTGGGCTACATGTAGCTCTCACGCATAACCACTTTTTGAAGTCAACAAGAGTCTGAGGAAGACAAGGACTTGCTAGGTGGATGGCAGGGGACTGAGTGTTGGCTGTTAGGACAGCTGCACGGCAGAGTGCTGTACCCAGGAGAGACCAATCTGCCCTTTTTCAGCACAGCCAGTCCTGGGACACCTCCATCTCCTTTCTCTGTCTCCTCCTACCCATTCCCCTACCCCAACCCAAGAGAAATAACAGCCACAAAGTCCAAAGTGCTTCAAACAGACCAAGAGCTTCTGACCAAGGATACAACGTCAATCAGTTTGGATCCTCACAGAGCCTCACTCATCTGATCCAATAAACCCTTTTGCTCTCACCGTCTGTGCCCAATTCACTCACAGTGGGCCCCGTTTAGTTGTTAAATTAGCCTCAGCTTGAGCTGGGAGTGGTGGCGCATGCTTGTAATCCCAGTACTTGGGAGGCTGAGACAGGAGGATGGCAGGTTCAAGGACAGCCTCAGCAAGTAGTGAGACTTTCATCAACCTACCGAGACCTCGTTTCAAAATAAAAATAAGATATGGCTGGAGGTGTAGCTCAGAGGTAGAATGCCCCTGGGTTCAATCCCCAGTAACAAAAAATAAAATAAAATAGCCTTGGCCATTCACACTGACATACATTGTCTATAATTCAATATTTAGTGGACTTTTACTATGTTCTAGACAGAAAGGCTTTTTTCCAACTGATTATTTTCTAATTCCGGGTCAAGCCCAGAACTCTGAAACTCATTCTCTCTGATTTTAACAAGTATTATGAAATATTTAAGGTGTGCAGAAATTACATAAAAATAATATCAAGTTCTTGTGTTAGTTTTCTATGATTGCATGACAAAATGCCACAAACTTAGCAATTTAAAACATGCTCTGTGTAGTTTTTCTTGTGTTTTCTTTTTCCCTTTTGGGTACAACTGTGGAATATTTGGATACAGAAAATGTTGTGTTATTCATGCAGCCTTGATATTCAGGGTTGATTGTAAAAGATAAATTTTTGCGAGATTTCAAAGATTAAGATTATTTTAATAACATTATTTATTTAAAGATTTAAAAGATGCAGTTACCAAAAGTCTGTTGAGGGGGGAAACTACTGCATAAACTAACTAACTTGGAATAAATATTTTGAAATAATAAAAATAAATAAATAAATAAATAAATAAATAAATAAATAAAACAATGTTCAAGCTGTGCATGGTGGTACATGCATGCCTGTAATCCCAGTACTTGGGAGGCTGAAACAGGAGGATCACAGGTTCGAGCTAGCCTCAGCAACTTAGGGAGACCCTCAGCAACTTAGCAAGACCCTGTTTCAAAATAAAAAAAATAGGGCTGGGGGTGAAGCTCAGAGGTAGAACACCGCTGGATTCAACCTCCAGTACCACAAAATAACTAAATAGATAGATGACTGATGATAGATAGATGATAAATAGATAGATGATAGGTAGGTAGGTAGATGATAGATACATAGATAGATAGATAGATGATAGATAGATAGACAGATAGATGATAGATAAATGATAGATAGATAGATAGATGATAGATGAATAGATAGATGATAGATGATATAGATAGATGAATAGATAGATAGATGATAGATGATATAGATGATAGATAGATAGATGATAGATAAATAGATGATAGATAGATGGATGATAGATAGATAGATGATAGATAAATAGATGATAGATAGATAGATAGATAATAAATAGATAGATAGATGATAGATAGATAGATAGATAGATGATAGATAGATGATAGATAGATAGATGATAGATAACAATGCCCATTTACTAGCTCACAATTCTGTTGGTGAGAAGCTCAGGCCTGGTGTGGCAGAGCTCTCTGTCCAGGGCCTTACAACACTCAGATCCAAGTATGGGCCAGACTGAGGATTCGCCGCTGCTGTGGCTCACGTTTCCTTTTCCAGGGTAAGTCATGTTGTTAATGGAATGCGGGTCCTCCCGGCTGTAGGACCAAAGTCCTCGTTCCCTTGCTGGCCATCAGCCGGGGCCACCGTCAGCTCATAGAAGCTACTCCCGCTGCTCCCTGCCAATGGGCCCCTTCATCTTCAAGCCAGAAACACACAAATCTCCCTTATGTCAAATCCCTCCCACGCATCACAGCTCTCCCCACGAAGATCCCAGGCTCCTTTAAAGACTGAACCTTCTAGGTAGAGGCTGTTCCCCACAACACCAGGCAGTGGGAAAGAGTTCCCAGTGACAAGCCACCTTGGGGATTAAGCCCCTAATTGGGTGGCAGATGGCTCTTGTTCCAAACCGTTTCTTTGCGGCTGTATCACACAGTCTGGCCCAGCGCGAGTCATTTCTCAGAGCATTTTGCTTTCCCATCTGCAAAATGCGGTGCCAGTCTTGAGCCTGCACCTGATGAGGGGCAGGGAGGGTCTGGAAGGAGGAGATGCGACTTCAGCCTCAGCTTGACACCAAGAAGGAGCAGGAGGACACTGGTTCTGTTCTTTCAGTGAGAAGTGTTTGCTACGGCGTGGGGCCACAGAGTTTGCCCGGGCTGCACCTGAACCTAACGTCTCCAGGGCTGAGCTCCTTGAAGCGCCTGGCCTACGTGCAGGGTGGCAGAGTTGAGAAACGTGTCCCCTCATAATAGCCTCCTGGGGACACGCTTTAGATATATGCCTCAGCTAAATAAAAAATGAGCACGTTGTCACCCTTTGGGGGTCTCTGTCGCAGGGTCAAAACTATAAAAATATTGGTCGTGGTTATTGAATCTTGCCCGATTATAAAAATGATATGTGCACATTTAAAGAATTAAATGTTCGAAGCCCATAAAGAGGGTAGTAAAAATGACCCATAAACAACTGTTAATATTCGGGTGTATTTCCTTCCAATCTCTCTATATGTAAATAAGATAATGGGATCGCATTATGTGAATCCAATTTTGCATCTTTTTTTATACTTTATGCTGTACTGTGGGCATTTTCCAAGGTCATTAAATATTCTTCAGAAAGATGATTTGTAATAGTTTCATAAAATTTCCTCCTATGCGTACAAATATAATTTATTTAACCTTCCCCCATTTGAGGACATTCATGCAGGCTATTTCCTGTTTTCTCTTCCATAAATCATAGTACGCTTAAGCTTTATTTTGTATGAATTTATGATTATTTTGTTAGGGTAGATTACTAGAAGTGAAATTAACAGGTCAGTTAGTAGCCTTACAGTGGCAAATAGCAAAAAATTAAAATCAAATTAGGATGGCGACCAACCACAACCAGGGATACAGATGTTCTCAAGTGTGTGGGGGTACATTTTCATTTCCACATTCCAAGCAAGAGTCTTAGCGTTCATCCTGATTGGAATACAAGTCCTATGTCTCCTCATCAAACGAACACAGAGGGTCAGTATTTCCAATGTTCTAATTGGCTTGAAAGCAATCGGAGACATCCAGGAAGCAAGAGAGGGGTCAACTTGCCCTAGGGCAAATGGCCCCTTGGGAAAAGATGGATATCCAAAGAAAAACCCAAATTACATTAAGAAGGAGAAAGGGAGACATGAGGGCTCAATACACACCAATAAATATGTATTGCAAGAATGAACTTTTTTCATTGTTGTTCTTTCAATCTTATTATTTAATTAAAAATCAATTGCTGCTATATGTTGGCCCTAGGATAATTTTGGCTTATTTTTCTAGACCTTTTTTAGTTTTTAACATCCTTTTTAAAAATATATACTTTTACTGGTGCATTGTAATCATACATCATAATGAAGTTCAGAGTGATGGGGGGGACAGGCATGCATTCTATAAAGAAGAACAAAAGTATGGCATTTGCAGGAAAATGGATGAAACTAAAGAATGAACTTTTTAAGGGACTTGACATGAATGTTCAAATTACTTCCCTCAAGGGTTGTACCAATTTAAGATCAGCAATGTGTTGGAAGATTTGCCCAACTTTGTGTTCAGCAGCACTGATTATTTTATCTGATGTTTATTTTTATTTGTAAAGCTATTGTTTTTTACATTTTTATTGGTGCATTATAATTATACATAATAGTGTGATTCACTGTTACATATTTGTATATGCACATAATATAATTCGGTCAATTTCATTCCCAAGTCCATCCCCTGCCTCTCCCTCCTCTCTCCCACCCCCTTCCTCTACTCTACTGGTCTCCCTTCTATTTTTATAAGATTCCCCCTCCCCACTTTTTTCTTCTTTTTTTCCTCTCTAGATTCCACATATGAGGGAAAACAGGCAGCCCTTGACTTTCAAATTCTGGTGTTTTGAACAGAGGACAAGAAACAGATTATTTAATTTGAAAACATTTGTATACACTGTTGGTGGGATTGTAAATTAGTACAACCACTATGAAGATCAGTATGGAGGATCTTCAAAAGAGTAGAAATGGAAACACCACATGATCCAGATATACCACTCCTTGGTATCTTTCCAAAAGAATTAAAGTCAGAATACTAGAGTGATACATGCATGTTTATAGCAGTACAATTCACAATAGCCAAATTATGGAACCAACCTATGTGTTTGTTGATAGACAAATGACGAAGGAAATGTGGTATATACCACAATGGAGTTGTACTCAGTCATAAAGAAGAACAAAATTATGTCATTTGCAAGAAAAATGGATGAAACTAGACAATATTATGCTAAGTGAGATCAGCCAGTTTCAGAAAGTCAAGGGTCATATGTTTTCTCTTATATGTGGAAGTTAGAGAGAAAATGGGAAAGATAAAGGATTCCTTGATGATAATGAAAGAGATCGACAGGATAGTAGAAGGGGATTGAGGTAGGGAGGAGGGAACCAAAAAAGGAGGCTTGAGGAAGAAAACAAACCAAATAATGTTCTATTCATAAATAAAGGTGTACTACAAATATCACTGACATGTATGGGGAGGGAGTGGGGAGCAAGGTGGGGGGGCACACCAAGAGTTGCTGTGTGCGCATTGAATGCACCACTATGAATCTCACTATGATGTGTGATTACATTGTACCAATAAACTTCCAGAAAACCCAGCACCCACATTTTTTAACTTACCCAACTTTAATTTGATGACCCCGATAACTAGCGATTGTACCCTGATTAAATTTGTATTTCCTTGATTATGACTGCATGCTCCAGACTATTTAGGATTTTAAACCTTTGAATATTAGATATTGATGACAAATATCCCCAAATGGGGTGAGATGTGCTAGCCATGGAGAAAAGCTAGAGAGAAGCTGGAAGACACGAAACATTCTGGAATATTCTGAAGAACTCTTCTAGGCAATTCAGCAGTCCGAGGTCATAAGGAAGGAGGGGCAAGAGATGAGGCTGAAGAAATGGGTCGGAGGTCGGATAAGCAAAAGAGTTTGATGTTTATACTGTGGACTAGAAAGGATAGGACATGGATATTTATTTCAAATGTCTATATGGAGCCAGGCATGGTGGCGCATGCTTGTAATCCCAGTACTTGGGAGGCGGAGACAGGAGAATCCGGGTTCGCAGCCAGCCTCAGCTACTTAGTGAGGCCCTCCGCAACTTAGTGAGACCCTGTTTCAAAATAAAGAATTAAAAAAAATAAGGCTGGGTGTGTAGCTCGGACATAAAATGCCCCTGGGTTCAATCCCCAGTACCATAAAAAAAAAATGCAAGGGTTTGAGAAAAGGTAAATAACAGGAGTAGGGAATGTGATAACATGCCCTAAAAGTAATTTTTTAGCCTCTTTTTCTACCCTAAAATGAAACTCCCTGCCCTTACTGCCCCAAGGACAAAGCCAGTTCCTCAAGGATGAAACCAGTTCCTGCCCTTATCACCCCTAGGACAACGCCCGAGAAACCAGTTCCTGCCCTTACTGCCCAAACCCACCCCCGCCTGGGTGCTCAGCCCACGCCCCTAGACCTACCCCCTTGCTTCTAAATAAGGAAAATTTACTATGATTGGTCGATTTAGAGCGTACCCCACGAACTCTGCTTGCTCTCTATAAAAGGAAACGGTGAACCGTACAAGCAGCTGCCATCTTGACCTGCTGGAGAGTGGTGGCCCCGCGGTAATAAATGCTTCCTCCTTAAAAAAATGTATATGTGGAAATTGAATGAGGCACCATATTGAAGGCAAATATAATGTACCAAACTTGGCTACTAGTTAGATATGAAACTAGGGAATAATGAGCAGTAAAGGAAGACTGTAAAATCATTTGTTCACACGTTCACGAATTCATTCATTTATCCTTTCACTAAAGATTTGAGTATAGTATTTGCTAGTTACTAGCTAGACTCGAAGGACATAAGTCATGGTCCTTGTCTTGATGGAACTTAAAGACAATTAAACAAATGATAACAATGAAAAGGATGGGTGTTAGAAGCAAGGAAGTACAGAGATACTGAAGGCGATCGATCTTGTTGAGGGGACAGATAGGCCCTCGCTGACAGAGTGACGTGTATACTGATAACATGACAGATGAGTGAAGATAGCCAGGCAAAGGAAAGGGTGGGAACAAAGTGTTCTATGTAGAGAGAAGTAATCCAGGAGGACCCAGAGGGAAGGAGCGTGTGCATCTGGAAATTGAGAAAAGAGAAATGTGGCTGGAGTAGAAAGACAGAGAGAGAGAGAGAGAGAGAGAGAGAGAAGAAATGAGGCTCCAGAGGAGGCTGGGTCAAGGAAATAAATGCTAGGTAAGCCATGTTGCAGTTCAGACTGATCCTAGAGGTCGGGGAAGCCACAGTGCAGAGTTTAGGACACGCTGCAAGTTCTCTAAATTCTACTGTATGGTTTAGCAGGTAAGTGGCATAATCAAACATACCTTCGGAAAAGATTCTACCTGTGTGGTAAAGAATAGTTTGAAGAAAGGCAAGAACGGAGGCAGGAAGACCCAATAGGAGATCAGTGCAGTACTCTTGGAGATCAGAACCAAATTAAAGGAAGCCAGCTGGATATGACCTAGTATTGGAGGGAAGTGACACATCACGAAGTTTCTAAAGTATCCGTGGAGATGCAATAAGATGAAAATAATTTTATGTTTTAGGTGCTCTGCCAAGCAGAAGAAACGTTGCGTGTGACCGGAAAGAGTGTTTTGATAATCCACTGTGGTTGTATAGACATCTCCCTGCCTCAACCACCAATCAAAGGACAGTTGGTTTAGAACAGAGAGATTATTTCCTCTGTGGTTGGACCCTTAGCTTGACCCCATCACTTGGCTAATGTGAATAGTGCTGCCGTGAGCCTGAGTGTACAGACATCTCCTTGACAATGTGATTTCAAGATTTGGGGATAAAGACCTACAAGTAGAACTGATGGGTGATATGATCATTCTATTTTTAGTTTTTGAAGGACCTTCTATACCATTTTCCATTATGGTTGTACTAATTACATTCCCACTAATGGTGTAGAAGAATTCCCTTCTTGACATAGCCTCATCAACATTTATCTTTCTCTGTTTTGACAGGTGTGAGGTGAGATCATATGGTGGTTTTAATTTGCATGTTCCTGATGGTTAGTGATGTTGAGCCCAAGTGTCCATTAACAGAGAAATGGACAAAGAAAATATGCTAGATATACACAATGCTCATGGTTCAGCTTAAGAATGAAAGAGATTTGTCACTTGCAACGACATAGATGGAATTGGAAAAGATTATGCTAAGTGAAATAAGCCGGGCACAGATATACAAACAGTGCATGTCCACACTGGTTGTGGAACCCCAAACAAACTCAAGGAAGCAGAGAGCAGAATCGGGTTTACAGAGGTGGGGGCGGGGGAGAATGGGAAGATGATGATGTTCAAAGCTTCAGCTTCAGTTAGACAGGAGGAATAAGTTATTTTTTCTTTGAGATACATTGCACAGCAGAGCAAACGTAGTAAATAATAATGTATTGCTCCTTTAAAAATAGCTGACAGTAAATTTCTAATACCAAGAATAAGTATTTGAGGTGATGGATATATTAATTAGTTGGGTTACTAATTCCACATCATATTCCTAAATCATTACCTTCCTTTGTACTCTTAATATATACACCTATAATTTGTCGATTTTCAATTTAAAAATAGATGTTAAGAAACTAAACCTAAAAAATAAAACCAATAAATCATTTCATAAGGAAATATGCGAACACGACGCTAGAGAGAGCCGTAGTGTTCAGGATAATAAAACGGGTTGGCGAACATTTCCTGTAAAAAACTAGATAGTGGATATTTTCTATTTACTATGCTGGCCGGTGAGTGTTTGTTGCAATTAGTTAGTCCTGCCATGGTGGTGTGCGATTGGTCATGGCCAGCACATATGTGAATGGGCATGGCTGAGTTCCAATAAAACTTTATTTACAAAAAAGTTGTCCAGCTTACCAGCCTGCATTTGCCAATTCCTAAAATAGAAGATAATTTGAGTGGTCCTTTTT